>JBCJKF010089718.1:0-10545 GCA_039654545.1 Plocamopherus ceylonicus
TTATTATTATTATTATTATTATTATTATTATTATTATTACTATTATTATTATTATTATTATTGTTATTATTATTATTGTTGTTGTTGTTGTTGTTGTTGTTGTTGTTGTTATTATTATTATTATTATTATTATTGTTATTATTATTATTATAATTATTATTATGATTATTATTATTATTACTATTATTGTTATTATTATTATTATTATTGTTATTATTATTGTCATTATTATTATTATTGTTGTTGTTGTTGTTGTTGTTGTTGCTGTTGTTGTTGTTGTTGTTGTTTTGTGTTGACGTTGTTGTTGTTTTTTGTGTGTGTTTTTTTCCTTTTTTTCCTTTCTTTTTTTCTTTCTTTTTCTTTTTTTTTTTTTTTTTTTTTTCTTTTTCTCTCTTTTTTTGCATAGAGGCCTAATCAGGTCAAAGTCAAGCCAAGTCCCTTCTCACTGCACTGATCTTGAGACATGTGATCTCCTTCATGTTTATGGTCCAGCTTGTCCTTCCATCTCTTGGCAATAAAAGGCGAGATAATAATTCAATTATTGTTTTGTTCCAAACGGACGAGCGGGTAATTTGACAGCCCCACACTTCCGGTTCATAGTTTGTCTTCTGCTGGCTGGCTATTTCTGACGTCTTCACTCCCAACTCTGTCAGCCTAGTACATTGGATTTCTGTTGAAATAACCTTTCTTTTTACCTAGATTTACGTGTTATTATTGTAGGTTGCATATGAGACAATCTTCCACTTAGATCTAATGCTGTAAGCAACAACAACAACAACAACAAAATGCATGCTTGTTTATTGTGTGTTATTTTTATTTTGTTATCTGTTATGTTTGACTTGCTTTCAATTTCAACTTTCACTTTCGCTTTTAGTAAAGTTTCTTTGCCAAAACAAGGGGATTATAGATCTAAATCTAGATCGTTAGCCTAAACGTGCAGTATAGCATCGTGTGTTTGCATATCGACTGTAATTTGATGTAACTGGTATCAGAGCAACTTTTTGATACTCGATACTCTAGGCTGCTGACTAGGCGAGAATAACCAAAAACTAAAAGTAAACGTGATCATTCATTGATTCAAGGCCCAATTTGTAGCACAAGTAGATCCCTATTATTGCGGCCCTGTCCCTAACCTTACACCCTAACCCTAATCCTAAAACTTTTAAAATTTTCTTTTTTATTGTGTGATCAAAATCTAGAATCTTTAGTACTAAATAGCGACCATGATTATAAATCCTCCATCAGTACCAGCTACGGATACAACAGTTGACGCTATACTGCACGCTTACCTCTAGAGATCTAACATTTCAAGTATAAGCATCATCAACGACAATTGCAGACCTGTTCATGACGGTGCAATTGATATACATGACCCCAGCCACACCCACTTACCAACATCGCGCTCTCACTCTCATGAATCTAAATATGAAATCTTATGACATTTCCTCCCCCTGGACATCTCCTGACCATGGAACTTTTTCCACACCTAGCATGAAGCGAGTCAAAGCAAGCCAGCTAATACCACCTGGTCATCTTGAAACGGACAAACTTATTTCACACTTATTAAGTGACACGATGGCATAGCCAACACTATATGGCGTTTTCATTGTTTTGCGACAGGTGATTACCAATAAAATTGTCCCGTTGGTAATCATGATCACCAATGATACTACAAAATGGAGAATCTCTTTATGAACTCTATAGTTGTTTCAGGGGCAGAGAGAAAAATGGATATCATCCAGTCATTAAAATCATTGACACCCCTTGATGGCCTTGAATGCTAGGACTGTTACTTCATCGACATCATTTCGATGATCCGGAAAATTCTGTAATCCAAAAAAAATTCTACAAACGGAATGAGGGTCAGATTAGCAAGACTAGACTGTACTTATTTTTATTATATATATATATATATATAAAAAATATCTATTATCAGTGGAGTCCGCTTAAGATAAACTGCTTGGGGACCGATCTAGCAGTTTATATCTTAAGCGAGGTTTATCTTAACTGTTTCAATGAAAATTAAAGTTCAAATTCACACAAACACACATGCACACACTCACACACACACAAACACCCTACACAGGTGTGACTTCAGCCAGGGTGTTGGCTTAGTGTCTTCATACTATTTAGAGGTCATAACACCGTACAAAAATCTACAATAGGCCTACAACTACATATGTACAACTGCAATATGTACAGTTTGGCTCCTATCGCAGAGCATGAAGTGGACAACTTCACTACGTTACGGATGTATGCCTGTAATACATTTTTGTAGCTGTAGAGTTTATCTTAAGCGGACTGCGTGTCGTGGGCGTTTATTATTGTTTATATTAACCGTACTTTTGTTAGTAATGGCAAAGAGAGAAAAAAATGGATCCAATGAAAAAGTTTTTGTTTTAACCTAAAATTTATCTTAAGCGGCGTTTATCTTAAGCGGACTCCACTGTAATAGAAATTTTTATATATTATATAATTATGAATATATATTTATATTATATTATTTACTTATGATCGTCTCGCAGAAATTTTGTTTTATGTTTTCAGGTTACATCTGTTCATGAGACATGGACGATCAAGGGGAAGATGATAATATATTCCAAGTCTTGCTAGATGACAGTGAGAGTAGGCAGCAGGCAAATCTGTCTAAATCTCACAAAACTCACATTGCTTCCGGTGGCTTCCAAATCTCTATTCAGCCACAGTTGATCCCAGACTCATCAGCTGATTCCTCTGAAGATTTGCACTCGTATCTGAATTCCAAGGGCTGGGCAGTTTTAGCAGACTTTCAGGATGAAAAATTTCACTATGTTTTAGTGAACAAAAATAACTTTGTGAGTGTCCAGGTATATCGTGTGCCTCGTCAAAATTTTAAGTCGGACAGATCTGTGCCCCACCCTGACCAGTACCACAGCTTTAACACCCAGTTGAGTTCATCTTTATTTCAAGGTACTTCCATGCAATGTCTAGCCATTCACGCTTTTGTCAAAAATTAGTTAAGAGTTAATTAATTTTTTTTTTGTAACCCTGTTATTGGCAAGCTACAGCTACATATCAAGCATTATAAGTTATATAAAATATGTCCTCATTACCAAGGGTTAAAAAAAAATTTCAATAAAATCAATGTCAAGAAGAAAAACATATGCTATTAATAATGTCGATACATGAAAAACTTTTCAGGTGTATATCATAAGTGGACTGGTTACGCTGTAATTTCTGTCCAGACTGAGGACCTTGTGTATGAGTCTTATTCTCATTCTCAGTTTGCATTTTTTGCGATGGTGAAGGTTTGATAAAGAAGGATAAAAAATGGCCTGAACTGTTAGATGGATTTAATTTACAGGCGAAAAGTGGTACCAAGCTGTCAAGGGAAGTAATTGTGAAAATACTGCAATGACTTCTTGTATTGTGATTCACCTATTGGGGAACTTGGTACTGTCTTAAACAAAACCCCAAAGGCTAAGAAAAGTTTTGAAAAATATCTTTAAAAAACCATGTCGGATGTAATAATAGTTATAATTGTACATTTCTCTTCATCTAAGTATCTCTTTGGGTTTTTTTGTTTTTGTTTTTTGCAGATGACGTTTGCCAAGGAAAAAAGACTTCTACTTTCCTCTTTTTGATGCAACAGGACAATTCAGTTGGAAAATCACATCATAATGAACGGAAGGACAAACTTTGCACACGAAGGCGTGGTGGAAGTATCGCCTTGCAGCATTCCCTGTTTGTATACTTGTTTGGGCAAGATACTGCCTGCATCAACTCTCCTGTCTTGTTGCTTTGTTGTAACAATGGTGATATCTTTTCTTACATCATGAAATCTGAAAACAGCGGAAAGCTTCAGCTCTTTTGCTCTGTGCATGGCCCTGCCATTGCTCTTGTCTCTGTCTCGTTAGCAGAGGAAAACCCTGCAGATGAGCAAGACAAAGTCAAAAGTAAAATTCAAGAGACTCTTCGAGTTTCTTTGGGGCCAAGACTGTCTGAGGCATCAAAATTTGAACATTCCTCAAAAGATGGTCTGCTAGTGGTAGGAAGTTCAGGTGAGTTGCTAACACTTTTTTTTATCTATCCAGGGAAGTTCATCTATGATTCAAAGCTGGATGATTTAAATTTGATGATATAATCATGTGTACACAGAAGGGGGATTTCTGATAATATTCAACTGCACAACAATTTTTGACTTACTTCTACATTTTTTCTTTTCAAATTGATCCTCCAATATGTTTCATACTTTTCCCATCAATATATGTATCGAGGCGTATATCTCTATTATCAAGTAAATGTTGATTAAAAGCAATGATGTTGCTCATGTCAATTTCCATATTTTAATTTTTTAAATAAAAGGTTTTGAGTGTGTTTAACCAATCCAAATGCCTTCGTTAAACCAACGTTTTTTTTAGGAAACTGGAAACGGCTGTTTCTCGACTGAAATTTTCCATGTTGACAGTTTTCATCGCTGGTGTACGAATCTTACATCTTAACATTTGTGTTTATAAATCGCAGTTTTCTATTTAGTCTGAGATAAGATAGATAGATGGGGTGATGTGGGCTTGGGACAGTCAGATAGAAGTTGATAAATTTTAGAGAGAGGAGGGAAACAGGCAGAGATGCAGGGAGACAAAGAGGTAATTGTATTTCATACCTGGGGCATTTTGTGTAAACAAATGATTTTTAAATGTTTCATCATCATTGACCAGCTTTTCTCGAACCTTAATTTCTTTGATATTTCACTGTCAAAATAGTGATTATAACATACATAAATAATGTAATTACATGTACTTGCTTTAAATAGATGCTCTCCAGGCATACACATTTCACCCTTGTAACATACCGGCACTCATTATCATAATAATAAAAGATATTATGCATAACTTCTCAGGAGAAAGCTGCCTGTTCGTCCAACCTCCCAGCCCAGGCTTTACCATTCCGGCCTTGTTTCTCCTTCCTGACCCTGTCCTTAGCTGTGTGGCGATTGGGAAGCACATCATCTACAGCACTGGTAAGAAGGGCAGGTAACTCCTCTGGGCATCCTGCCCTATTGTGGTGTTGTTTGAAGATAAGAGTCAAGAGTTGTGTCCCATTGAATCTATCGACTAGATTTCTTCGTTTGTTTTCAATGTTATGTTACAGAAGGAATATCAATAATTTGAATTGCTGAATATTTGCAGTTGTTTGTCACTTAGATTGCCATTGATACTTGCAATCAGCATGTTGACCTGTTTTTTGAGTTGCATCCGCCAGCATGTATCAAGGGATATAAATTTTCAATGCAATGTTGACTGTGTATACGCCCTCTGCCTGAATGGCATTTTAATAAGTCTGTTTTCTCATGAAATAGATTATAGATTGTTGGCGCATCACACCTGCTTGAATTCCCTTTTTTGTTTATTGGGACTTTAGATGTTTGATTTGCCAATCGTTGTTTTTATTTTGCTAACAAATTAGCCACGACCTTGTTGGACCCAGCAACTTGAAATAGAAGTGCTTCATCAATTAGCACCTTCAAAAACAGGATAGATTCCTTCCAGAAAGAGGCAGCGTTTAGTTTACTGCCCAATATGTTGCTCATAACTGGAAAATGAAGGCCTGTTGAAAGTTGTGAGCTCAATTTTTTTTTTTTTTTCGTATTTATTGATGACTTTGAGATGAACATACCTACAACACCGCAACCATCTCAAGAACAAGTTCATGTTCATCAAAAACAGAAAATTACAGGTTATTTTTCTTCTTGAAAACCCATGACTATATTTTTTTATTTATCCGCACAATGACTATAATGATTGTTCATAAATTAAAACTGGAGTCCAATGGAGAAAGTTGGATGGTCAGACATATAATATATATGCTCAGGAAAAAAGGATTAGTGTGTAAGTATACAAATATATGTCAGAGTGTTATCAGTTGGGTAGAATGTTACAAGTATAATACCATTCACTAATGCCTATGTTTATATTTATATAACTGTATCATTTCAGGGACTCTGGTCAAGACTTGTCAGCCAACTTTGTGTCAAAGAGAAAACCAGACTTTCATTTCACTCACAAGCCATGCAAATCTTTGTCAGGCAAATGTCATAGACCTGCGTGTCCAGGATTTGGAAGAAACACAAGGTAGGATTTAGTGATATATTGATGCTGGAATAGTGTTCAGACACAAAAAAGACTTGGGCACATCTACAGAGATTATCTATTGAGTGAAACTACCATGTAAGATTCACACAGAAAACACAAATTGATAGGGATGTGAAAAATACCAATTGTGCAGCTATCATGTAGTAGGTTAATGGCAGATGCATGTACACACTTTTAGAAACACATGTAGACAGACATAACTGAAGATTTGCCACTGGTTGAATATGGTGGAGACTGCACCCGTGAGCGTCATTGGTACACACATTAAAGAGATGCAGAGACGTAGAGGGAAAGGAGATAGAGATTCATGAGAGAGAAATAGTTTGTTTTGACGGAGGGTCAGGTGTAGGGGTTGGGTTTGTTTTTTTTGTTTTTTTTTGGGGTGATGGTGGGGTTGTGTTTTTTTTTTTTCCTCTTTTTTTGTATATTTTTGCTTGTTGGGGTTTTTTTTTTTTGTTTTTTTTGGGGGGAGGGGGGTGGGGGGGATGCTCAGGGGAGGAGAGGATGGAGGAAATGGCCAAACTTTGCTGTCAATTTTTGTTACTGAAACTTTACTCACAAATGTTTTTATCATGATTGACACAATTCTGCACTCAGGATCACACACTTTGAATAATGTCCAATCCAGGAATCTCACAATGCAGGCCATTTGGGGAAGAAAACCATCTAACCGTACTTGATATTGTGGTGTTGGTCAGGGGGTCTATGAGTATAATTTTCAGGTTTGCTTTGGTTATTTTCACATCCTGTCTATCACTTGACATAATTCGAACATAATTATTTGATTTTTGTTTCTGTCTTCCGACTACATAAAATCAAGCATAGCCGACAGTTATAACTTCTCGCCTCACGTCCTCTTCCACGTTTTATTTCAGAGTGGCACATTGTTGGTATTACCAGCAGTTATGATATGATGACTGTCGCAGTGCTGAACAAGACAGCTTCTTCATCTTCTCAGAAACCTGCCATTGAATTTGAATTCAATTTTCAAAGCAGCTTGGGAGAGGAAGATCAAAGAGACAAACCAGCGTGTCTCAAAGACACATTGAAGGCACTCAATGCACATGGTGAGGCCATCAAGGCTCTGCAGAAAAAGTCCCACCTTTTGGATTCTAGTCTCCATCAACTGAATTTGTTTGCAACCATTTCACAGGAACAGAAGTTGTCCAAATTAACTAAGTCCAAAGAGTCTGACACTCAGGGATCTTCGGCAGATTGTTTAGGTAGTGTGGTTTGTTGCAAATGTGATCTCATTGGCTCTGATGACAAGAGACCGGATGGCTGGAACTTGAGGGTCAAGCTGTCCAATAAAAGTGCCTCCTCATTTTCTGACCAGTGGTCAGTTTTGGTGACTGTTAACCCTGTCTATGTTTGCTCATTGAATTTGATTCATACTCCCAGCTCGACGATGGTGGACAGTTTTCAGTTTCGATTACAAAATGGTATGGAGCCCAGATCGGATGCAGTGTTTGCAGTCCCTGTTCTTAAAACTTTTGGATTTGACTATCTCCTGGGACTGGAAGTATCAGTGTCTTTGGTTTTATGCATGGCACCCATTCATGGGGATAGCTTTAGTGCTGAAACTCAAACTCAAGAAGTGATGCACCGTTTGATGGAGGTGGAAATTTACAGACACGTGTTTGACTCAATAGATTTCCTTGGGAAGACATCCTCTAATCAGGAAAATGTAAATTGTTTCAGTCAGGGGAAGATTGAAGATGTTGACTGGTTGGAGAAACAGCTCAAGAAAATGGCAGGCAGCCGCTTGGGAGGCTGTAACAATGAAATTCCAGGACATTCAGAATCTGAGATGCCATCATTTTCAGTGGAGATTAATTTACCTCTTTATTATGGTGAGTGAATCTGTGTGCCTGTGTGTTTTCCTTACTTTCCTTTATTTCAGTTTTTACAGCCGAGGTAATTGTGTGTTTGGTATTGCTTATCTGTGTTAATCAAGTTTTTGTTTTGTTCTAGTATTTTTTTTCTTTTCTTTTTTACTTTTAGACATGCAAATGCCTTTTTCAGGTTTTCATTTGTATTTCATTCGTGGAGAGGGTGGTGAAGGTGCTAGAAAGCTTACCTTGCATTAAAAGACATATATATACAAAAATATGTTTTACAAATAATGTATAGATTCTGTAGATCAAACTGTTTATTGAAATAGAAAAAAGGGGATCAAAAGGACTGAAAGAAATTGCCCACCGTAAAGACAAGGCAGATCAGGTTCAGGTATTTGCCATTATATTGGTATTGATTCTCCAAATCTTGTATAAAATAACAAATATATACAATCCTTTGGTATAGCAGCAAAGGATGACGCATTTAGTCAGCTTAAGTCTAGTCAATCCTCATCATCTTAAACCTTCATTCTTATTAATTATCAAAAAATTTCAGCAAAGTGCTTTACATGATAATATTAATTTGGAATTGTAACCTGCATTGTTCCACTTTCCTTACATTGCCAGATTCTATCGTGGCAACTTCCATTTCATCAGATGGTACAATGAAGTTTAATTGTATCTCTATTGTTCTTTATTGTTCTTGTTTTGTTTTCTCCTCCATGAAACATATTATCAGTAGTATCAAATTTATATATTTTGAGTCATTATATATTACAATGGCATGCAAGTCACCCACTATCATGACATAGATGGTTAAGCTTTATTTATTGCATATTGCAGTGAAAGTGTGTATAAAAATCTTGTAGCCTTTTACATTCAATTTATAAAGCCTTAATAGATCCCACAAAGTTTGTTGAGGAAGCAGTTGTATTCTTGAGCTCATAACTCTTTGTACTGTAATAAATTGTATTTTTTCATCCAGTTTTCCTTATACTTATTGTCTAAAATTGCCGTTTCTAAATTTTGTCATTTCTTTACCTTTGGATTTCAGTGAAAGAGAAAGGCATTACCAGTAGTGCTGATGTCATAGAGTCTGTTTTTGGTTTCAAACCTGAACTAGAGAGTGATATCAGCTGCCATTTGCTTAGCCCAAACCTTGAAGTGGTCTCTCTCACTATCAACACCCGAGATTCAAAGGACAGACAGTTACAAAAGGAGGATATGAGCAACTTTAGCGTTACAGTGAAGGCTTGTGACGTCTTGCTGATGTTCACAGTGTTCCAGGCCATTGTGAAGAGAACACAACGTGTAAGTAGGTCATTGCACTCTTGTTTGTAATATTTGTCAGCTGTTCCCTGACTGTGGCTTTGTGCCATCATTCCCACTTTTTGTCCCAATTGCAGATGTATTGATTTATAGCCTGCTTTTTTTTTTCATTTTGCTTTTCGTAAATTGTTGTTTTGTTGTGTTTTTTAATTTCATTATCGTGTGTATGATAAAGGTTTAAACAAAGAGTTTTGCTTTGTGCTGATATCTTATCTAAATAATATGGATTTACAATTATTTTCAAAAATCGAAATAGAGGATAAGGATATGTTTGTGTGTGTGTGTGTGTGTGTGTGTGCGCGCTCGTGGCAGCCAGGCCAGGGGCTACTTGATTTGCCTACATACAAAGCCTGTCACAGCTTTGGGCAAGAGATAAGACTCAAAAAACTAAAACTACATATTTTCAACTGTTTACTTTTAGAATAACAATTGTAGTTTTGCCTGATTCATGATGGCAAAATGATAATGATGATAATACTGTACATCTAACAATGATAATAATAATAGTAATAATGTCAATTCTTCAACCATGCTGAGTAAACTTTTTTTTTCATTTTTGTTTTTAAAGACCAAGCCACAGAGAGCAGAGTCTGCATTGTCCAGACAAAAGCTTGAAAGTTTATTGCAAGACTCAAAGGTATCAAGTTTGATCCTCTAAGTAAAAAATCAATATTACTCATACTAGTATTAGTAGTTATAATTTTGAAAAATTAATGAGATTTTACCAGGCTAAGGATGTAGATCATAATTACGATCCTTACTTTTAATTGTATGACATCAAATCTCAAGTTGTCCCCATCTGATCTGAAAATTCAAAAAGATTAAATTAAATCTTACCTTATGTTTGTTTTGTTTTTTATCTCATTGAGATAGTAATCAGGCTTATCATGATGACTTTTTGACATTTCTTGTTTCCTGTAAAACCATGAAATATCACATATGCAAAAAGTGCTCAGACTTGACCATATATGTTAATTTGCTTGCTGCATGAAGATGTAAAATGAGATCTTTTTGTGGATGAGTCAATCTCAATGCACATTTTTATAATTATTTTGCCATTGTAACTCAATAAGTACATGTAGCTTTATTGCATACATAGTTTACATATTTTTGAAATTGTATGCATGTCCTTTTATCCCCCAATCTTTTAAGTACACTTATATTTAGTGATGTGTGTGTGTGTGTGTGTGTGTGTGTGTGTGTGTGTGTGTGTGTGTGTGTGTGTGTGTGTGTGTGTGTGCTTCCTC
>JBCJKF010089829.1:0-10544 GCA_039654545.1 Plocamopherus ceylonicus
CCCAAACAAAACAAACCTTTTGAATCAAACATTCTAAAAACACAAATTTTTTTAGTCCAAAAATTTATCTGTCACAAGCCAGTGTGTGATGGAAATAAAGGGATAATAAAAAGAAGCCGATCATATGCAAAAAAAAAAAAAAAATATATCATCCATGACTTACAATTAATGTTTGTTTATATTACTGAATAGCCAATAGTGAAAGGATCTATCATACCAAGCATTGTGAAAGTTTAAACAACCATAAGTAGAACAATAAATAGCAGTAGTAGCTTATATTGCACTACTCAAAAAAATGTAAACATATATATAAAATATAATTCTTAGGATGGAGTGTATCATGAGATTTAATATTTAAAAAAATTACCCTTGAAAATACATTATTACATGGTGCAGTAAAATTAGAAAACTAGACAAAACTATTTTGAAACCCATCCGATGACCACAACTATGTCCATGTGAATATTGACAAACACACATAGCCTATTGGAACCAAGCAAATAGTTGTGAAAATCAAATACAATACAATGTAAATACAGAAATAGAAAGAATGAAAATTTTCAACCACAGAAATGGAATAAAGTGATAGATACAATCAAACATACAACTTAAAAATCTGCCATTCATCCCTTCCAAAACAATCTGTAGAAAAAAAGAAAGAAAGAAAAAGGAAGCAACAGCAAAAAACAAAACAAAACAACCCAAAAAACAAACCAAATACCCAACAACAACAAAAACCAACAGCAAAAAACAAAACAAAAAAACCCCCAAAAAAACCAACAGCAAAAAAACAAACAATAAAACCAACCAATCCCCCCCCCAAAAAAAAAAAACAACAAAAAAAACACAAAAAAACAAACAAACAAAAAAAAACAAAAAAACAAAAACAACAACACATATTCAGTAGCCAAAAACTATTGATTGGTTGGAATTCAGTCTGTCCAAAATAACCAATGAAATCACACATTTAAAATTAAGACCAAGCACATGTATTATGATGCCATAAGCTAATTTAAAAGAAAAGAAGACACTTTGCCATATCACCAAATGCCATCTTGAAATACTTGCATCAACTAAGACGTCCCTAAGCACTTCAAACATTTACATCCACAGCCTCTCTGACCTCTGCAAAAAGTCTTACATTGCTGTCCTATCACTGATTTTATCTCAATATGAAATGTCATAAAACTTAGGGTTACAGAAGCAAATGTCTGAAGACAAATATAGGGATTATGTTTTAAAGAAGTAGGAGTAAAGACAGGAAAGTCAAGCAAATAAATAGCATGTTGCACATCCTTTGCACACATACCAGGTACACACCGATTTGAGGAAGGAAGAACCACAAACACAGCAATTGACAGATTAATGTTTCAAAAGAGCCGTGCGATTCATATGAACCGTTAATCTAATATATCGTATCTGATATTCACAAGTCCTGCATGCAAGGTAAAAGCTAAAAGAAAAAAAAAATCACAAGCTTATAATTATTATACACACACACATACACCCTTGATACATACTTACAGCGGGAATCCTCACAAAAAGTTATAAAGCAATCATGTAAAACAAAAACTACATAACATGCAATAAAAAAAAACAACAACAATCAAACAAAAAACAAACAATGATTATAATCTACCATCTATAGTGACAAAGACAGAAAACACAACTGTTACAGAGGAACATGCAAATGTTGAAGAAAAAATCTCAGAACACTATCTAATAAATTATCAAAATGACATCAAGATATCAAAGAAAAAATCAGAACAAACAAAAATTACTGTGAAAACTTTGAATTCTTTAAAATTATATCACAACCCTCAGGTAGAGCAGAATTTTTTTGCCCCTTAGTGTCGAGAACTAAAATCCAATGAATTAACCCTCTTATCCCCAATCTATCTATCAACATTCTCTTACATTTTATCCCTCTTATTTTAACCCTCCTATCTCTCACCTATCACTTTTCTCTTACATTTTTGTATTTTTTTAACACGTCGCCTGCCGCAAAAAAATAAAACAGCAAAAAATAATGGCAAAAAAAGCATTTAATTTTTTTTAAACATTATTATTTTTACTGTATTGCTATCATAAGCACCGCTATAATTATTATTATGTAACTTGTGTTGACTTAATAAAAGCAAACCTTACCATAGAGCAAGAAAAGAACAATATTTCAAGGTAGGCTCTTTAAAGGAATGTGCGAAAGAAAAATTAAATGTGACAATTTTGAAGAAGAAAAGAAAAGGAGTACGCACTTGATATGTGCCTTATACTTAATGGAGAGGGAGAAAAAAAAATGATATTAGAGGACGCCCTCAATAAGTTTTCATAAGGTCCGTCTTTCACCCAAACTTTTCTTATCAAATTTACAGTGTTTCTATCTTGAATTCATAATTCATGCAGGATAAAGGAAGGGTGTAGCTCCCACCAATTTCAAGATTTTATTTTTTCTTGCCTGATTTGATATAACGTATAATTTTCCTTAGAAAAATGTAATGTATTTCTATCTTGTGTTTGTAACATTACGTTACTTATATATTTGGCAACATGATTGTTTTAATTTATCTTTCATGCAAAAGAAGTTGTTCTAATACCCCATACAAAGAAAAAATACTGAAAACCAATTTCTAACATAATGATAACATGCTCAAAGTCAATTTCAATTGTACTTTTGAGAACTACAGATGAGACATTCCAGAAATACATGAAGACTTCAAATGCCTTTTAAATATTCCCTTAACTTTATTCAATGAAAAAGAAACAAAGCCAGATTGAAAATTAGAATCAATAGAATTAAATTACCCCCCAATCAAATACACTAAAAATGATCGACTTGTTGATTTCAATATCAAAAATTATGTCAGGTGGAAAACCCCCCAGCAAATTTGTCATCATCCTTAAGTGTGGTGGATACTTTAGCTACACATTTTTATACCATTGCTGGCCACTTGCAGGCAAAATGTTTTATGTGTCCACACTACAACAATTTTTTTCAGTAATGATCAAAGCATTCCTTTAAAGAAGCTGCCTCATCACATTTTCAGATAGAAGGACATGAATACAAATAAAAAAACAACAATAAAAAATTAACCACCAAGCAAAGGACACATAGAACTAAGAAAAAAAAAAGTTTAGGGACATGATGCACTACAGTGACAGACATTTCATGACTTACACTTACATTGCAGAAAGTCTGTCAATAAGGTCTTGACTTTTGACGTAATATATGCTGCAGCGTCCTTCTTTGTGGCATTTCAGCAATGTCCTTCGACGGAGGGTTGCTCCATATTTTACATTACATAACAATATAGCTCACATCACCAATACAGAGTGCGACATTTTGTTTGAATTGTTCCAGTTAGGTTGTTTTTCGACTGCCTGGTTGGAGATAGCTCCACAGTCGCAGGCGGGAGAAAAGAATGAGTATTCTCTACAATCTACATGCACTCTAATGACTAGTGTTAATGACTTTTGTGTCAATGCTTTTCCCTATGATATTGATTTGGAAGCTTATTGTTGTTAAAAACAACCAGACCATCTTGACGTATGTATGGCTAATATCCCCTATAAAATCACATTTAGTTTGGATCTTGACATCTGTCCATTTCAGTTGTGTCCATTTTCTTTTTTCCAAGACACCCAAATTGGATATCTGAACTCATATAGAGATAAATATAATTGACACCTTGTCAATGACCCATAAAACTAGCCATCAACTTGAGAGGGACATCAACATAACCTACAAGATATCTCAACATAAAACTAAATTTTACAAGTGCTAGGTTTCAGCACATTACATAAAAACAAAATTTAAAAGTAAATACATGTAAGACTATTGATTATTTATTACATACTATTTTTCTGTTGTGTTGCCAATACTTTTTTCATTCATTTAAGAGTCCACTGTAAAGCAAAGGATTAAGCATTTTAAAGAGGCATTTCTTTTATTATCATATTCTTATTCTTATTATGGTCCATGGTAAGATCATATATGTACTCATCTTGATAATGATCTGTACTTGAGTGAGGAATTGAATTACAGACAGATCATAATAACCAGGTTCAAATATCAGCATGTAATTCCTATACCTTTGCATCTAACCCCTATACCACTATCTACATCTTTTTACATATCTATCAGGTGAAAGTTGCTGGACGATGATTGTTTGGAAATACTATCAAAGGTGTGGGACTGCCTGAACCTCGTCTATTTCGAACAAAAGTATTTTGAAGTTATATAGTTTCTCAACTCCCGAGAATAATTTACGCTGAGATTTTTCAACGGAATATGATATGAAATTTACGGGAAATTCAATGTTTCTCGATTTTTAATGCCAGCTTTTGATCTGATATTGGCATGACAATCATAATGTTGATAATGCGTGATGGTATAGATCTATACATCTCCCCCCCCCCCCCCCAATTGTCGTAGGCTACATATATTAAAAACCTCTTTTGTTTTACGCACAATGTGCAATCAGACGGACACACTTGAATGTGAAGACAAAAGTGGATGACCAGACGTTATTTTATAAAAACAATAACAGTCACGCAAAACCCTAATAGAAATGAAATACTTATTTTCACATGGAAAAATATATACTGCCATACCATCACAATCGTCTCTCCCTTCATCCCTAGAGAAAGTGAACAGCACCAGCACTTTCCATTTCCGAAAACAGAATAACCACAGCTAAAGCCAAGGTAAATCTTAGAATGATTTTTAATAAATCTCTGCACCAGGATAAAATATTGAAATTCAAATACACCAAACAACGAAATTTAAAATAGACTTTTATCGCATCATTTTCAGAGTTCAAGAAGGAGGGAAGTAATGCATGAAAGCATAAAAACAATAAACAACAATACAATAATCATAATAACAACAATAATAATGTCAAATACAATCATTACAGTCATGTTAAGGGACACACAACTCTTAAATTCCATACAGCATTTTCTCAACCATACTTTCACATCTTAATGTCATTCAAATGCTAACAATAAATTCAGGAGTGGAAAAAACAAAACAAAACAAACACTAAAACCCCTAAAACAACAACAAAAAACAAACCCAACAATCAATCAAATTCTCTTACAAAAAGCCTTAGCCGAATGGAAATTCGAAGTGTAACTTCCCACCCCCCCCCCCCAAAAAAAAAAAAAAAAAAAAAAAATCAATGCCCTTTCCCTACCACCAGGTCACTTCCTCTTTTAATTCCAAATCGAAAAGGGTTGAACCTGTGAGCCAAGGATGCAAGACATAATACTAAAAATGTTTACCTTAAAAAAAAACAAAAAAGATTAAAGCAAATATCAAATCGGCTTTAGAAAAATAATGCTGAAGACAAGTTGGCTCCCTCTTGAAAAAAACAACTCAACAACAAATAAACCCTCCAACAACTTACAAAATATGAAAAAAAAAAAAAAAAAAAAATCAAAATCCATTAAACAGCCTGCTAACTTAATTAACATGAAGAGCATTTTGAAAAAGATGGAACCAAAAACAATTTTCGAAATTTGTCAAAAATCAATTTCAAACAAGAACTTGCAATACATTTTGTATGAATACAAATATTTTTGAAAACATACAAAACAAAATTTCAATGATTCTTTGTATAAGATGAAATGTTTATTGAAAAAGAAAGGTTTCAGCCAGAATGCAGAGTAGACAAAAAACCCCAAAAGGCTCCGTCCTGCCTCCACCTAGGATACTGGCTTGATGAAGGAAGTAAATGAAAAAAGATGTGGGAGACAAATTTTGAAGCAGGTTGAAACTTCCGGGACCTCTGAAGAACTCCATCTCAAACGGAAGATGTTTGTCTCTTTTAATGCCTGATGTGGCATTACATTTCAGACCTAAAGCACAATAAGGATTTAAATACACACCAAAACCCTCCAAACACTCAAGAGCTATCTACATAAGGGACAAGTAGCTGGATCCTGCCAAAGTAAATTTTGGCTGGACGCAGAGACCAAAACTGATACAGTGGAGTCCGCTTAAGATAAACACCGCTTAAGATAAATTTTCGGTAAATATAAACTTTTTCATTGGACCCAATTTTTTCTCTCTTTGTCATTACTAAGGAAAGTACGGTTAATATACACTATAATAAACACCCTCGACCCGCGGTCCGCTTAAGATAAACTCTACAGCTACAAAAATGTACTACAGGCATACATCCGTAACGTGGTTGTCCACTTCATGCTCTGCGATAGGAGCCAAACTGTACATTGTATTTGTAGTTGTTGGTCTCTTGTAGAATTTTGTACCGTGTTTTAACCTCTGAAGACAACCTGGTGTGTGTGCATTTGCGTGTGTGTGTCTGTGTCTTTGTGTGATTTTTAGCTTTATTTTTCATTGAAATGGTTAAGATAAACCTCGCTTAAGATAAACTGCCGGATTAGTCCCCAAGCAGTTTATCTTAAGCGGACTCCACTGTAGCTAATTACTGGGCTGGCATCTTGAGTTCTCATATGAGCCATCAGTGCAAAAATAAAACCCAAAAAACTGTGATTGGACATCTTTAAAAAAAATAAATGAAAAAAACAACCAAAAAACTCCCCCAGGAATCTATCCTTTCCACACCTATTCCCCCAATTGCACCCCACTCACTCCACCCCTAAAAACAAAACAAACAAAACAAAACAAACCCCAATACGACAAGCAAACAAAAACAAAAAATCCTGTACAAAGACAAAAAATAACATTAAACCCTAGTAAAAACCAAATCCTACCAAAAATTCTTAAAATGAAACAATACCAAACCCATCATGATAAAGCTCAACCTACCGTATACAAAAAGCATACACTTCATACACAGCCCTTTTCGGTCTGAAATAATGAATCTTCCATAAGCCACGGTTTCGGAGTGGGAAAGAGAGTGACATGACTGGCGCACATTTTGAAAAAGGAGGGAGGGGTAAATAGACAGCACAGTAGTAAATAAGCCGACAAGAGGTAGACAAAGCCATACAGACTTGAAAGACTGCAGACCCACAGATGCATGTAGAATTCAATGACGAAAACCTGAAACATTATCTCAAGGCATACCCCAAATAAAGCAGATTTGTTGTTGTACTATAAAAATAAATGAAAACGCACAGCTTGCAAATCAAGCCAGGCTATCTATCGTAATGTCTTGAATATCATTAATGATCAATACATAAATGTACAAGAAATTGATCTGATGCAAAGATACAGACATACTGGTGCTCAATATCAGAATATGACACACAGAGAAAAAGAAACAGGCGTATGAATCTATTGGGTTCAAACTTCGGAAGATGACATTAGATTCACAGGTTTTTAATTTCTTTCCTCAGCTAATTCTTCTCTGTATTTGTGTCATATTCTTAATGTTTACTTAAGGATGGGGGTTGAGGGGGTGGCACCCAAAATTAAAAATTTGGTGAGTAGTACTTGACCTTCAGTTTTTAACATTTTTGGATAGCCCTGTCATTTCTCTCTATCATTTTAGTGATAAAATACCTCTCGGAACCCTCTGCAATTAATTATCGATTAATTTGCGGAAGTAGATGAGGTGAGAAAGTTCAAATGATAAAGGTCTGTCACAAAAGAAAAATACGATCTGTTCAGAATTTTTTGTAAAGAAAAATTATGTTTTTTGATTGTACTGCTTCATCTAATTTTGGAATTCAAAACAAACAAAATATTTGTTGAAATTGAAAATGGATGAGACATCATGAATGAATGATGTGCCAGTACAAGTGGGATCAAGAAAAATGTTAAAGAGATTTCAGCTTTAGGAGCTGGATCAAAACCAAAACCAAATTCAATAAGGCAGATTTTCATGAAATACAGATGCATGAACCAAAGTTGTAACATGTCTTTCTACCTGTTACATAACAAAATATGGACAGGGTCTTCAGCCAGATCTTGAGGTGAATACTTTTTCCCCAGGTGCCAGCTCCCTCCTTAAACTCAGTAAATCTCATGGCATCAGATCAAATTTATTGTTACTATACTCCCATAGCCTGATTCAAACTCGTTTAATATTGATATAAAGTACTCTCCCACATCTGTATGAAGTGCTCAGACATGTTCACAATGGTTGGTAAGCTCAATGACGTACAAACAACTAGCTCAAACTTTTTAGATGCTCTTGATATTCAATTCCCCTTTACTATAACTTACTTCCAATTTATTCTTTTTTTTCAAGGCTTAAAATATAATGTGAGACAATTCACATACATTTTGAGGCTACTAGTGGGTATGATTTATCATCATCACCATCATCACCCGTCACCCCTATCAGGGTATAGGCCACAGACAAGAGTCCTCCACTTTTCTCTGTCCTGAGACATCTTCATTAGCTCCGACCATGTCTTATGGGTATGGTTATTAGTGTGCAAAAATGAGACTGGCAGAGATTTCTCTCTTTTGCTTTTGGGTATTTTAGTCAGAAAGGTAAATTTGAGAGAGACATTAAACTGATTTAGTTCCACGGGAGAACACTAAGTACATAATAATAGGAATATCAGATAAATTTAATATATATACATAATAAATATAGAAACATTTGCCCTAACATTTTGACCTTGATAGTAGGTACTAGTGCAACTGGAATTGTCATTTACGCTGGAACGTAATCACAGCCAAAAATTAAAGGGACAACTGTCAGTAAGGGACTACTGTCAGTGAACTATTGAGAAACAACAATAATAGCGTATACAACATATTTCACTTTAGTTTAAAAAATTAAGGAAAAAAAAAAGATTCTGTATCGATGCAAATTAAGGACAATTTTTCCCGTAATCCTACAATGCTTCCCCTTGAAGTTTGTCAATGAAAGTTGTAATCCCAAAATCAGAAAAGAAAACGACAACTCCCAACTTCTCGTACAAATAACTTCCCGAAGTCCAACCCCACTGACCTTTGACCTCGACCTCCAACCGTGTGAAATCACATTTGTCTTCTCAGGCAGGTGTTTACCAAACAAAAACAAATTGCCCGCACGAAAGCAAGCACACTATCGCCAATAGACCTTGAAAATTTTGAAGAAAATATTTCAGAAAAAACGATTCCACGACATCACCCTTCCGATCCGACCAGAACAAAAATACAACCTAGACTTTATCATAAAAAAAAAATACAACAACCCTCAACCATTAAGTATAAATAAATAATAACCCTTATACTCATACAGATGAAAACACTTCAGGCACACCTCTTTCTCTCTCCCTCCCTCTCACTCTCTCTCTCTCTCTCTCTCTCTCTCTCTCTCAGATACACACAATATGGTGCTTAAAAAACAAGGCAAATAAATAATGTAATGCTATGCTGTATCAGATGTTGTTCTGACAAGAAGAAACAACAAAACAACATTCCTTTGAGGGTCCATTAAAAAAATAAAATTCTGTAATGCCTTGAGCTTACTATAGAAGGTGCCAAATAAATATACTAGGAAATGTTTTTCAAACTTCAAAGAAACAACAAAGACAGCCCCCCCCCCCCCCTCCCCCCTCTTGCTAAATAAAAAAAACAAACCAATAGAACAAAACAAATCAAAACATAATACAAATGACAGGAAAAAAATCCTCTATTAAAAAAATCATGATATTTTCCTTGTCCTCCCATTCCACAAAGAAAAAGACTGCCACAATAAGTTTCTTACTACCTACTTAAACTTATATATGATATTTTATTCATTGAGCTAAAGATTGGAGAGCCAAACAAGAAAAACAAAGAGTGACAAAACAAGCAGGCTCCTCCACTGCCATCATCAACAGGTACATGACATGATTAAACAAACAAACAAATAAACAAACAACAAAACATGCCCTCCCAAAGAAAAAAAAGCAATTTTCAATCAATTTGGCCAAGACACTAGTGTCTGACATTTGTTCAAATTGAAGAAATAAGACATCAGAACAGTGGAATTTTGGTCAGTTGTTTACACTTACATAAGTCCGGAATTCTTCACGGTTGCAGCCAGCAGACCTTGTGCCATCATTGAAAATAATGCAGTCATCCGCGTTAACCTCCATCTCTGACGGTGCAACCTGAAACCAGGATGTTAATGAGTTTGAAAATAACCAAGGTAACAATTTGCAAGTTTGCACTTTTTCCTAATTATTCCATTGTATATTTCTATCAGAATGCTCACTTAGAAAGGGAAAACATGGATTTTTTCTATATTCCTTTTATGGGGAAAACAGAATGCACATGTAAACAAGAACATCAGCCAGGAATTTTTTCCTCCACCTTCAGCAAGTTGTATGAGCTTGGTATTCTTCAACACAGTTGTTTCCTGTCTTGATATTTTGGATAGAGAGGGGGGAGAGGGAGAGGAGAAGGAGACAAAAAGAGGGGAAAGAGAAAGGAAAGACAGAGGAAGAGAGAGAGAGAGAGAGAGACATAGAGATGGACATACAGACAGATCAACACAATGACAGAGCGGGGGAGGGGGGAATACAGAGAGAAGAGAGATGACAGACTGACAAGTGGAGAGAGAGAGAGAGAAAGAGAGAGAGAGAGAGAGAGAGAGAGAGAGAGAGAGAGAGAGAGAGAGAGAGAGAGA
>JBCJKF010089940.1:0-16464 GCA_039654545.1 Plocamopherus ceylonicus
TGAGCAATGATATTTGGATATTATGGAGTTAAGATGTTGAACTTTCATTTGATATCAAGAACTCATTTTTCGTGTTTACGCCCAAAACCAACTATTTTGGCCTCTAGCTCAGCACCACGATTTGCGTCTTTGGGGCACTTTTGCCAGACTGCCACACATATAGGTTAAGACCGCACATGCACTAGGTTCATAGTTTCGCCCGTTTAATGCAAGTGAAAGACAGTCTAGGTCCCACGCTCCCTAGACTCTTTCACCCCTGCTTGCTGTTTATGCAAATTAACCGATTTCGACTGATTGACTCCGGAGTACACCAGGTAAGGTTATTTTGATGTGTGTTCTATTCCTGCACCATTCAAGCGAGGATTCACTTCATGTGATTTTGTGCAGTAAGTGAGCTCCTTTTTCACACACTTTACATTCCCAGGTGAAAACTTACACTCACATTGAATGGGTGAAACTGAAAACTACTCGCATTGAACGGGTGAAACTATCAACCTAGTGCGCGCAAGACCATAAGAGTAGAATGAGACATATTCCTCTTAGTGATGAATCCATTGAAAAGTTTGAATAGGCTCATTGGAAAATGAAACAGAATAAAATACAGGTATTAGTTAGCAATTGAATGATGTTATTTTTAAAATTAACTCTTTTTAGTAATAAACTTCCTAGCATCAAATGCCAGCTTCATGTCATATTTGAAGTCTAAAGCTTTTGCAGTTTAGTCTGTAGGATGACACATACACCCCTCTGACCTCAAATATTTATGTAGATGTTAAATAGTGATAAAGTAATGATGATAATTTTTCTAAAGTATTTCTAGTAGTCATCCAAGTAAAGTCCTCTTCTGTCTCATCTTTTAAAATGACCAGGTCTAGTCAACAACAGAGTAGGATGAGAAATGAAATCATTTATAGTCCTTCTCAAGGGAATGTATCAGACGTCAGCTATCAGGATTTGAACCCAGGACTTCACGGTCTTGAGTAGGGCAGAATACATGCCAGCTTGCTGACAGTTCTTGCATAATTCAAGACAATTCATAAAACCTCCTTTGTTCTCTGGCAACTTTCACTATTTAATATGATCAGGTGAATCCAAAGTGTTAGTGTTTGAAGAAAATTGTTTTGTTTCATAGAATGACGCCTTGTAAAATTGTTTATTTGTTTAAAAAAAACTTAAGTATGATATGAATACATGTACACGTTTGTTATAGGACTCTGTAATGTGCACATCTGAATGTTGTTTTATCAAATACCTAACAAATTATATGAATCAGTGATTTATGAATGTAGGCTGTTCTTATTTTGACAAGTCAGTTTGACTTAAGAGAACCTGACTGTGGTACGCCTCTTTTCCATCACATTTTTGTAATCTTGGTTCCTTTGTCCCCAGGATGGTTCTATGGAAACAGATATTCCTTCTGTTGAGTTGTTTCCTGTGAATCATCTTGACGAGCTGGAATTCTTTCCAGGAGACTTTGTTCTTCCTAGTAGCGGTGAGTAATGGGAAAGGTGTTCATTTTTTTTTTGGCTTTTTATATTTATCATTTATTTTAGACAGGCTGGAGTTTCTGTGGTCAGGGTGGAAAGTTTTATTTGGATGTATGGAAATTATCAAAAATTATTAACTCATTGCAGATGCATCAAACACATATGTCCAACGGATGCACTGTCTCAGTCTTACAACAGTTAACTTGCAAAAAAAAGTCCTTGAATGAACGTGTAATCAGTATTTTTTATAAAATAAACATTTTTGCATACGCCAGAATAACCACAACCACGCTCACACACATACACACACAAACACACACATACACAAGAAACCAAGATCAGTGGCTCAGCAGGGAGACCAAATCGACAATGAGTGGAGTTAAGCAGCATTGACCATGGTCACTGTTTAGATGGGTGACTGCTTGCATGGTCCTCTCCAAAACCAACGTTCATCGCCGGTTGACCCTTTGGCAAGGTTATTTACACTAGTTGCCTCCCATTTGCAGTGCTGCTCTACTCTGCAGCTGACGCTCGGTTTTCAGTCAAAAAACGAAAAGACAAATTAAGAAATATGTAACTAACTAATAAAGATCCCCACACAGGGATTTGGGCAGCCTTTATGTTTGTGTTTGTGTATTTATGTATGTATATCCCTTCTTGTGTGGAAAGAAAAATTTCCCCCAAATACCCATCATTTACATTATAGCCAAACTTTTAATTTTGCAAACAACAGGAAAACCATTTACATCACTGAAATGCTCTAACTCTCTTCTTTTACATACAAAAAAAACAAAAACATTTATCTCTGTCACAAATGTAAAAAAGTTATGTTTGATCAAAATTGGCCAAAATAGTGCGTCTCCAGGTGTTTGGACAGGTCCAACCACCTGCATCTCCAATGAGTCAATTGTCCTTGTAATGATACTTTTGGGCAAGATTCATCAGGTTGTTGGTTGTTTTTCATTGTTTTGTGGTTTGTTTTTTAACTTTAAAGCTGCATGGCTAAATCTTTCTTTTGTTTCGAATTTTCATTAATAGCTTGCTTTTTTTTTTTTTTTTTTTTTACCTCTAGAAATCAGGCCATGGAAAAAGTATAAATTATGTGAATTATGAATTGTTTTTATAATTTTTTTTTTTATTTTTTTTTTAAGCAAATGTCAATGTAATGTTGAAAATGACAATGGACATTATGCTGATGATCATTTTCAAGGAAGAGAATATGGCATTATTTGCCTCTTCTTTATTTCCAAGGGAGTCAGACTCAATGATTTGTTACTTAATTGAAATTTCTTTAAGTCTAGTTGGATTGTTTTTAAAAAAAAAAACATATATACCAAACTAAAATCATTTATTATATTTCTGCAGAACTTGACAGTAACCCAGACTACGGAGTTGTGGTGAAAACTGACCATCATGAGAGAACCTGTATAGTACATTGGTTCAAAGCTTTTGATGTCAGTAAGGAGAGGGAGTAAGTTATCTCTGTCTGTCAACTCTGAATGTTTGGCCTGAGATTTTGTTTGTAATTTGTAAAATTATATCTTGAAAATTTTTCCGCAATAACAGAAAGATTAATGTTTTACAAAGTAATGCTTAAATTAATGTCTTCCAAGGGTCACATTTAAATGTGAAAATGTTTAAGACAATGATGAATGCATCTCCACTTATTTTTATTTAAATGGTTTTTTCAAATATTTTTACAGGCCTATCAGGTTGGAGGAAAATTGTGAAATGAGTGCCTATGATATTAAAGAACATCCAGATTATAAATTCCGCCCAGGTCAATGTATTGTCCGTGTCAGTGGCTTTGAACATATAGAAACAGTGAGTACTGAAAAATTGAGTTACTGGTATCTTTTATGGTTTGAGCTGACTAGTTGTTGTTTTTTTTAATGCATTCAAGATATTTAAAGCATGGAATTAGCTCATTACCTCATCTGTCACAATATATGGAATTTATTTTTATGATTTTCTTTTGAAGGCTTGATTAAACAAGATTCAGGGTGCTTATGTTGACGAAACGTTATCGTGTCATATAATGTAAAACATCCACAAGGGAGGCAGCTTATGACATGTTATCTAGACTAGAATTGGTGACTTATCTTTATTATGTGTAGTACTTTATATATGATGAATATTCAAATATTAAACCATAAATTTGTTTATTTGTACTTAAAAGCATTAAGTAGCAAGTTTTAACTGAACTTCTCACCAGGATTCAGATCGAAAAGGTCAGGGTGTTGGTCAGGTCATCAAACTGGATCCAAATGGGAGGTTGGTGGTGAAGTGGTCAAATGGAGTCATCAGCCAGTGTTTTCCACAAGAAATCTTCATTATTTCTGACGATGTGAGTAGTCTGAAAAGACTGAGCTCTTGGTCAACTTAGTAGTGTTCCTTTGTTGATAGCTAGACGGCTGTCTTGACGGTTTGAAATATTCTGAATTTCTATAAACAGCATATTTGTGATTCAGTTACTGTAGTCTATGCAACTAAATACTGACTTTTGAAGAGCCCTAATTTTATGAATCTAGGCTTACAATTTGTTTAGAATTTTGCATGTAGCTTTGAAAAAGTTATAACAAAAGGATCAATTTTTTCCCTCCAAATTGAATGAATTATTTTTCATTCTTAGAGCTACCACAGGCCTGTATTCTAAGAATTGAACTTGAGGTATTCTAACCTGCTTCAAGAAAACAAAATACTTACAATGAATATATTGCTTATTATTATCAAAATACAGTATTAGCCTCTTACACGATATCTGTATAAAAGAATGCTTTGTTTGCAGGAACAAGTTTCTAGCAAACCAAACTTATCTTATAAAATATGCCCTTTGATATAAGAATGTTCATTCAAAACTAAGAATGCTGACTGATTTCATAATAATGATATTTCTATTAAAAACAAGATATCAAATGCAAATTTGCTGCAAAACTTCTATATGCTGCCTCTGATTGTGCCATCATGATTTGTTAAATGTAGTTACCCTATTTATTGTATGTAAAACCCTTAGGCACTGAAAATATTCACAATCTGCATGAGAGCCTATTAGGAAGGCATATGTTGACGCATAAAATGTCACCTTCCTATCGTATGCTTGGTCACCTAAGCTGTCAGGGCGGGTGAGATGACAGGTCCATCTTCTGAGCCATTCTGCCTAATTAGCATGTCCTATCTCAACAAGGTATAAAGTGTGATATACATAATCTTCATGCAGGTATAGCGAGTATACTGATAACCTTACTTGTACAATCTCATGACTCAACCATCTGTCAACTGTGATGTGGAATTCAATTATTTTTTTTTTAAGCTGTATTTATATATATATTTGACTTTGTATGAGTGCCTTGGATGAAAAGCTATTTTGATTATCAAGACAATACCCTCAAAATCTATTCGTTGAGATCTTAACCAACAGCAAAGTAGTTTGCAAATAATTTGTGAACAAAATTCAGCCTTTTTTTTATTCCTTATTGATCTTCTTGTGAGGTAAAAAGTCCCTGAGATTTTTTTATGTATCGCCCTGAAAACACTTCGTTCATGAGAATGCTGCTCTTCTTGATTTCGAGTTGAAGTGTAACTCAGTATTGAAAGAAACCTAATACATCACAATACAGTTCTGATTGCTTATAAGAACACATCGGCTAGAAGAACAATTTTCTGCCTTGCAGAATACTTTCCTATCTATTTCCATCTGTTTTAAGAACGCAACATCAGATAAAAGAACACTTGGTGACAGCTATTTCCTCGGTAAAACCTCTTTCAACTTTCAATAAAATCAATTTTGCCCAAAAGTAGTGGAGAGTTGAAATTTCTTTATGATGGCACATGAATGCAAGCACGTGTATGGCATTTTGACATTCTATTGCACTAGGCAATAATGTAGCACTGGTCTGTCACCCCTGACCCTACTCCCCCCCTCGCCAGCATAAGCTTGTGATGAAATCACACGAGACAATTTGCGACTTGTGAATCGGCATCTTTGTCTAGATCCCATGTGTTCTTTGATGAGGACAAAGACACAGCCAGTTAAGCAGGGTAGGGAAAAAGCAATAAACAAGCGACGAGGTGTAGAGGTGGGTCGGATGGACGACTGGTCAGATAATTGCCTATTGTTTGGTCGGTCTCTGGATATTCAAACATGTGAATTACTTTATAGGTGGGAATGTTGGCACAACCAAATCAGAATTGGTGCCCACAGCCTTCCGGGCTTATGATTAAAGTACAGTCACACTCCCACACCTTTTTCCGTTCCCACGTTCTCAGCGTGAACATTGGTTATAAGAACACATTTGATATGAGAACATCTGAGCTCCTGATTTGAGGTGTTTTTATAAGCGGTGACCACTGCATTATCCAATATGCTCATGTTATTTACTGACATAGCATTTGGTATATTGAGGACTCACTTTATGACAATTACTGTAATGTGTAAAAGGTTAGCCTCTAGAACATGGAGGCATTTGTTGTTGTTTTTAAACACTCAGGAAATCTTTGTTTTAGAGAGACTTCTTTATCTACCATCAAACTATAAGCAAAACAATTTGCTCTATATAAGAATATGACTGCATGCAAAAATCCAGCTTATTTATTTCAATATTATCTTTTCAAGATATTTATATATAATTTAGTGTTTGCTGTTCAAAGAAAAATTAGTTTTTTAGAGATCGTTGTCCCAGCTATTGTATCCATCCAGGTTTATGTTGAAAATATGCCTCTAATGCATTTATTCATTCATTAAGTCTAATTATAGGATAGGATAGACTTAGCAATTTGCCTGTATCTCATGTTGAGATGTAAACCGCTGATGAAAACTATTATCGTCAAGCGGCTACCTTTTTGGCCTGTCAGACTTAGGCCAAAATGCAACTGACACACTGTATGAATCGTTGTACCACCAGCTATTATAATTTATTGAATTTGATAAAATCCGCCAACAAGTTTTCTTACAAAACCCAAAGTAACATTTTGGCCTAACTGTGTTTTCTTGCAACTGTGAGACAGTTTTTATTGATTATCTCAAAACTAGCAAAAATGACTTAGGCCAAAAAGGTAGCCGCTTGATGATATGCAGAATGAACGAGGTGGTTGCATAAGGCAGAGAAAGAGACTACATACTGACTGATCAAATTTCTTCTTGTCCTCTTTACAATAGTGTGCAAGCCATAGTTCAATCAGTCACGCGTTATCAAGCTCACAGTTGTCTCCCATTTTCTTCAGGCAGGATTTGAGAAATTAGGGAAATTAAATTTTTTGGTTAGCAGGGCTCATGAAAATCTCCATTTTGACAAAACTCATTTATTTTTGTATTACACTATTTAGAGGTCTGATTTAAGAAGAAAAGAATAAACTATTTAGTTTGGCTCTTACAACACTCATTTTGGCAGAATGTCTGGTTGTATGCCATCATGGGCCTAGTCATTTCTGAATTTCTTGGTTGAGTAATCTAATAATAAATGAAAATTATCTTTTGTAGATCATCTCTATCCGTTTTTTTTTTCTTCCTACAGGGTGATGAGTTAAGTAGCAACGGAAGCTGGGAAACAGAGTCGGGCTCTTCCTCCACTGAGACCTGGGAAACAGAATCAGAACAGGAAATCATTGGAGAAGAAGAAGAGTCAAAGTAAAGACATAAATTGTTTAATTTAATACAATCATTCAAGTTCTCAACTTGCATACGAAGCTAGGATGGAGAATATATATGTATCATTTTTGGTACTTACCAAAACAGCTCTACCATTAATTACTTAATTAAGTACTTGGCTTTAAAATGCCTTCATGTTATGCTATGATTTTATCGTACTCTTGCTGACACAATTTAATTCTGATTTAACCTTCGCCATATGTCAGGGTCACAGGTGACGTCCAGTCATCTAAACTGCTCTCATTAAATTTAATTTTAGTTCCAGGAGTTTGAAATTCCATGTATTCTTCAATGTCATAGCCCATCGACTCACGTGTTCAAATTTAATAACATTGGAATCTTTGATCACCAATGCACGTGCATTTCCACTAGCCTTTCCCATACGTCGTGGGGTCTGTCACAACCTCATATTTTATATAGCAATATATATATAACTTTTCCATCCTTGCTGTATGTCGGGGATCTGTCATGACCCCATGTTCTAGACGGCATTTTGTTTCGATGTCACGTTGTATGAATGCTGCTCATCGACATTGACCGTCAAGACATCTTGACCTTTCAACCAATGACAACTCTGCTAGACGATGGACATGACGTGACAGGTCAATCAAAGTGTTGAGACCGAGAAACTCGAACATCTTTGGTTGCATCACACAATCTCTGTGGATGACAGCAGAAAGATAGTCCCTGAAATTGTCTCCTGCTGCAACGCCACCAAAGGCGGGTTTGATGTTATGGACAAAACGGCTGCTGCTCTGTCCACTAAACGTTGGCCAATGCGACTGTTCTACATCATGTAAGCTGTTGTCAGCATTACTGCAGGATGCAGATGTTCTGAGAGAAGGGAGAGAGAGAGAGACAGTGAGACAGAGAGAAATAAGAGAAACAGGAACAAAGACAGAGGCATGAAGATATGCTGTCGGAGAGTGAGAGATACATGTAGAGAAATGGAGACATAGAGAGTGAAACAGATCGAGAGAGAGAGACTGAGATAGAGACAGGCAGATAGACAAAGAAAGACACAAAGAGAGACAGAGGTAGAGAGAGACACACACACAGACAGATACAGAGAAACAGACAGAGGCAGAACGAGAAATATTTAGATAGATTGATGGAGAGAGAGAGAGAGACATAGACCAGGGAGAGGAGGAGAGACGGGAAAGAAAGAGAGTGCGGGGGAGAGTGAAAGACAGAGGGAGGAGAGAGACATTCAGAGAGACAGAGAGAAATAAGAGAAACACAGGGACAGAGACAGGCTGACGGAGAGAGACACATGGAGAGAATGAGAGACAGAGTGAGACAGATCAAGAGAATGAGAGAGATAGGCAGACAGACAAAGAAAGACACAAAGAGAGACAGAGATACAGAGAGAAACACACTTAGACAGATACAGAGAAACAGATAGAGGCAGAACAAGAAATATTTCGATAGATTGATGGAGACAGGGGAGGGGGAGACTGACAGACAAACAGAGACACTTAAACATAGAAGGAGGCACAGTGAAAGACACGAGAGAGGGAGAGAGAGAGACACACACACACACACACACATAGAAAGAGAGAGAAACGAGAGAGACCGACAGACAGAGAGTAAGAGAGATGGAGAGAGAGAGGCAGAAACATTACGCCAAAGGTATGACCATAAAACGTTATGTAAAATGTGGGGTCCTGACAGACCCTGTGACGTACAGGAATGGGTAGTAAAAGCGACGTGCGGCGAAGGTTAATGCTAAT
Organism: Plocamopherus ceylonicus; assembly: GCA_039654545.1. Lineage (NCBI taxonomy): Eukaryota > Metazoa > Mollusca > Gastropoda > Nudibranchia > Polyceridae > Plocamopherus > Plocamopherus ceylonicus. The sequence continues at coordinate 8,865 of JBCJKF010089940.1, forward strand.
TAAGGCTGTATTTCTTCGCTTACTGCATTGTTTACTCTTGATTATATAATTGCATCTTCTTTTTTCCATTTAGATCAGACAAAGACAATGAAAGGTCCAATTCATCATCTTTGATTGAACACAAGCAAGAACTGGATTCTTTGCTCTCTAGAGCACGGACTGCGCTTGTGAGACTGCAAACCCTGCTCAATTCATTTGATATTTCAGTCTCAGCTCCTGGGTGCTTTCATGATATTCTTCGCATTTATCGCAGTTGCCATGATTTGGACAAGATTCTCCAATCGTCTTTCTTCAATGATTCAGAGCTCCAGTCACTGATTACCCAGGCAAAGCTTGAGATTAAAAGAGACAAAACAAACAAAATTTCAAAACATTTGTCACAGTTGTTTGAGTCATGGAGCAATTCTTCCTCTGAATCTATTGATTGCCGTAACTTTGGTACCTTAGCTGTCGGTGATAAGACCATTAAAGTGGGCACAGACAATTCTGGCACAACTGTTAAGGTGTCCATAGAAATTCCTGATGATTCTGCTCGTGGAGGTTGTGTCAAAAACGGAGAAAATATCGAGGGATCGTCAAGTTTAAGTAGTGATTTTGCTGTGGCTGAACAGTCTTCCTCATCACAGCCAAGTGATAGTGAATGGGAAGGGCGCGCACTAAGAAAAGAATACAGTGAGCCTGTGATAAATCAGCTGTGCAAAGACGGAGATCCTGGTGGTCGTCGTCCATCTGACCCTTTGCTAGAGGTGACTGGCATAGGAGCTAAAAGCAAAACCAAATCTTTTGAAAGGAATTTGGTTGGAGAGAACTGTGTTGGCAAGGCACCTAAGAGAACAAAGTCAGAACAAGTTGATGATAGTGGAAGGGATGTGAAAAAAAGTCGTGATGATAAAAGTTCAGCCCAAGAACTGTGTTTTAAAATTTGTCAAAATTTGCAGATGCAGATATTGAAGATTCACGAGGAAGTGAACAAACGTACAAAAAGGCTCATCACCTCAGAAAATGTTTCAGATGAGAGTATTTCACACACAATTGTAGCTTCAATTCCTGTTGCAGAAGAAGACCAAAAGCCTTCCATCAAGGATTCTTCCGTCCCTAACTCAAATGTATTGCTCAATGGAGGAGAGGTTGTCTGTGAGAATGGTTTAGTCAAGGACCTATCAGAAGGAAAGAATGCAGTGGGAGCAGATGTTGGACTAGAGACCAGCACTGATGAAATATTAACTGGTAAAGAAGATGCCAGTGACATCCAGGAAGATGAATCTGTGGATGCAATTGTCAATTCAATTCCATCTGAGGGTAATATTTTTTAATTTGATTTTTTGCCTTCTGAGTGGAGGTTTTTTTTATGTTTGTTCATTTGTTTTGTTGTTCTAGGGTTGATTTTTGGTTTTGCTTTATTTTTATTTAGTTTGTTTTGTTTTGTTTGGGGCTTTTTGTAAACTTTTGGACAGTGGGTCTTTTTTTTTTTTTTTTTAACTCGTAGACTATCATCCAAAACATCAAAAGAGCCATAAATCATTTATTTTCATTTTATGATTTTTCACTTTTTTATCATTATTCTCCTGTCAGATAGATAAGTATTTTGGAACTTGCTTAAAGCACCAGGACATGGAAAAAAAGTGTTGCCGTTAAGTTTTGACATTCATCGTATTCAGGGCTTTTAAAATGACAAATTGTATTGTAGTTATGTATCAGTTTGTATTCATTTAGTCATGCACATAGTTTGAATAGAAATAGAAAAAAATTTGAAGGTGGAAAAGAAATAGCCTGAATTATGTGTAAAGCTTTAACAAATTGAAAATTGGGAAGACAATTAATTTGCTACATTGCAAGGACAGAAATGAGAGTGAAAGCAATGAATTTTTTGGGAAATAATGGTCATTGCAGAGTTTTTGTAAATGGTGTAAGAAGAGTAAATATTTATTTCTCAATTATATATCTGGATTTGTAATTCATTATTCTTTACTTCAATTTGAATATTATATCGTCATTGCAGAATGCTATCCAGGTATGGCGCACTCGGCTTGTTTCTAGAAAAATGAAAAAAATAGTGTTTCTTTGCCAAAAATGGTCACATCGTTCCCTACTTCGCCTGACTAATTCACAATAGATAACGTCAGCATTGAGGCAACTTAAATCGTAGGTTTATTACCTAGAGCAAAGAATCATGCACCTTACTCGTTTAGCATAGTAAAATCTGCTGAGCTTTGCGCGTATGGTCAAGGCTTACGTTTTGCCGTGGGCCGTACGCGTGTAGAGCAGCAATAGCACGGTCAACAGCGGACGCTCAGGTGAGCCATACGCTCATATCAGTGTTGTTGTTTTACTGTGGTTGTAAAATCTCCTGCTTGTGTAACAATTGCGGTGACATGCCTGCCACATGGCTACCCTGCGGTTACAATGTACAACAACAAAGGACACCACGTGTACGTAACGCTTTGTAATGTCTTGGTATCGTAATTACTAGTCTTTACATCATGCAGATAGAAAGAGAGAGAGGGAGAGAAAGAGAGAGTGAGAGTGAGGGAGAAATGGATAGGCCGGTAGATAGATAGGTCGAGAGAGAAAGAGAGAGCGAGTGAGAGAGGGGGTAGGGAGAGAGAGACAGAGAGAGTGAGATACAGACAGACAGTCAGGGGCAGAGAGACAAATACACACAGAGACAGAGAGATTTAGCGAGAGAGAGATGGAGGGAGAGAGAGAGAGAGAGAATGTGTGTGTATGTGTGGGAGACAGAAAGAGAATGAAAGAGAGAGAGAGAGAGAGAGAAAGAGAGAGAATCTGTGTGTATGTGTGGGAGACAGAAAGAGAATGAAAGAGAGAGGGAGAGAGAAAGAGACAGAGAGGGGGCAGAGAGAAGGTGCTGGTAAAGAGGATACAATAACAACAACAAGAAAAGATGAGCAGACAGAGATACAGGTTGCTCTTTTAGATACTTATTGACAGATTGGTATTGATATATATAAAAAGAGGTTTGAGGTGAATGAGTGACGGCGGAATAAAGAGGGAGAGAGATAGTTTGAGAGACAAAGGTAAGGTTATCTCGATCGATGGATAAGTAGATAGACAGACAGACAGGTAGATAGATAGATAAATAGAAAGGTAGATAGGTTGATAAATACCGGTATATCAATAGATACAAAGAGAGAGAGACGGTAGGGCGTGGGAGGAGCCAGGGAGAGTGAGTGAGAGAGAGATAAAGAGAGAGAGAGAGGAAAGATACAAACAAGAGGCAGACAGAAAAGAGTGTGTGTGTGTGCGTGTGTGCAAGTGGTGTGTGTGTGCGTGATTGAGTGAACGAGAGAAGGAGAGAGATAAGAGAGAGACAGATGGACGGGTCAGACAAGGAGAGAGTGACACAGAGAGAAAAACAGGAGAGAGAAACGCACAGAGAAGCAGACAAAGAGAGAGGAAGGGTGAACGAGAAAGAAAGAAAATGGGAGAGAGAGAGAGGAGAGAGATATGCAGATACACAGACAGAAAGACTTAGACGGACGAATCGACAGAAAGACAAAGGAAGAGATAGAGATAGATAGATAGATAGAGGGGGGGAGGGGGAGAGAAGTTGAAAGTGATACAGAGAAAGGTGGGGTGGGGGCGGGAGGGGGGAGAAATAGGAGTTAGATCATTGCAATTTAGTACAATGTATACTGATACTAAAGTAAGCCAGTAGCTGTCTGTGTGCATTAGTTTTAGCTTGTTCTGAATCAACTGAAAAGCAAAATACAGACACATAGTACCGCTAAATCGAGATTTTGTGTAGGCATACTAAATGCTACTAAAGGGCCAAATTCAATCTAAAATCAAATAAACACAAACGACAACTTCTTTACTAGGTGCAAGATGTCAGCTTGTGTGGGAGTGTCCTGCTTTGCTCGGCACCATGCGCCATACGCATGTAGAAAAGCAAAATGAGGTCGCTGATTCCATACGTAGACAGCACATGTCAATATTTGTACAGTTTTCTATGATTATTTGGTCTAATTTTCATAGAGATGATAGAGAATGTTATTTTTAGTCACAACATGGCCTTAACTCAATTTTGGCAAAAATGCGCTATTCACGGATAGCGTTCTGCAACGGCGATATGTAATACCTCTAGCTATGAATTGACAATGAAAAGTATTTGAACTGAATCTTTTGTTTTGAAATTCAAAAACATTTCACAAAGTCCATGGGTTAAAATGAGATGCAGTTTTATTTTTCATGAAAGATTCCTCTCTATTTCAGGTTTCAAAATTCAGGAAGAAGTAGATCCATGTCATAAATTTTCTAAACAGGCCAGTCAACCATCAAATCCCCGTTCTTTCAGAAATGCTGTGAAGAAAGAGGTAGGATACTCTGTCATGTGTTTCCATTTTTAATCAAACATACATTATGTGGGCTCTTGTACGTCAGTTTTTACATGGGCTGTGTCTGGTCTGTTTGTTGCGTTTTTGTTTCGATTTTTTTTTGTGTGCCTGTGTGTGTGTGTGTTGTAACCATTGTATGGGTCAAGCTTAATAAAGTGCTTATCAATAATTGTTCAATAATCTGTGTCATAAGTCTTTGATTGAAATCATTCTGGCCCCTCATTGTCCTTATCTGAAAAATAGCTGTTTACAGTTATCATATGCATTTCTTTTTATGCCTTTTTCAGATGAACTTGTTTCGCACAAGTCTTCCACATGGGATTTTTGTGAAAGGATTTGAGGATCGCTTGGTAAGGATTTATTTTATCCAATAACGTTTTATCTGATAAAAAAACAAACGTTTGTTCTAAAGCATGCAATGAATAATGATTCTTTTTTTTTTTCATAACTGAAGCATTTATAGCCATTCCAGAAAGGATTTTAAGCATGTTGAAATGTGCATTATTATAATTCAAAACACATTCATCAAACTCTTCAGGCAAGTTAGATCTTATTCATCATCATGAAATTATTGTGGTGGTTTCTTTTTTCGGAATTGGGGGAGTGTGGAGGATTCTATATTTGTCAGTTTCCCTCCAGTTTATAGAATTGAGTTAAAATTTCACTAGGCTCTAATATAAGTTATAACACTATGTCAATGTTCACACCATGTTTAGATGGTTTAGGAAGATTGATACATTGGGAGGAGGGCTTGGAAACATCTGAAATTTAAGGTTCCAAGTTAATCGCATATCATCTCTCATGACACTCCAGAACTATGCGACTTAGATGAGCCCTGAAAAATAAGTATAGAAAAGGTGAAACTCACAAAGGCTCATTCCTATTACCGGTTTTATTGACATGTATCCAGACATTCAGTAATTTTTTGTTTTACACCTTGCAACTGTAGACTGCTCACTTACTTAAGACTTCTTACTAGCTTAATTTGCTTAGAAAAATGGACATCATGCTAATTTATTCTTTTGCCCTCACAGGACCTGTACTCAGTGATGATCTTGGGCCCTTCTGGAACTCCCTATTTTAGTTAAAATTTCACTAGGCTCTAATATAAGTTATAACACTATGTCAATGTTCACACCATGTTTAGATGGTTTAGGAAGATTGATACATTGGGAGGAGGGCTTGGAAACATCTGAAATTTAAGGTTCCAAGTTAATCGCATATCATCTCTCATGACACTCCAGAACTATGCGACTTAGATGAGCCCTGAAAAATAAGTATAGAAAAGGTGAAACTCACAAAGGCTCATTCCTATTACCGGTTTTATTGACATGTATCCAGACATTCAGTAATTTTTTGTTTTACACCTTGCAACTGTAGACTGCTCACTTACTTAAGACTTCTTACTAGCTTAATTTGCTTAGAAAAATGGACATCATGCTAATTTATTCTTTTGCCCTCACAGGACCTGTACTCAGTGATGATCTTGGGCCCTTCTGGAACTCCCTATGAAGACGCCCTCTTCCTATTTGATCTCATGTTGCCTAACGACTACCCTAATTCTCCTCCAATCTGTCACTACCACTCCTATTGTAGTGAGCGCCTCAACCCCAACCTGTATGAAGATGGTAAAGTGTGTGTTTCTTTGTTGGGCACCTGGTCTGGTAAAGGAACTGAAATGTGGACATCGAAATCAAATTTGCTTCAGGTTTTATTGTCTATACAAGGTAAAATCAATTTAGTTGATTGTCTCATTTGCTTTTGTATCATCCTCAAAAGTGATTTTCAATCAGATCAGAGAAATCTTCGGGATGAAGATGGTAACACTTTCTGTGCTTTTTCTTGTCAATCAGTCAATCAATAAATGATTATTAATTAAAAACATTCATTTGTAGTGTGGCCATCAGCCCATGTACTAGATGTCTTGTCTCTCAAATCACATGTATTAAAAATGAGTCTATGTCCATGACGTCTGTTACATTAGTGCTCAAGTTGTTCTTTTTTGTTCTTTAAAGGTTTGATACTAGTCTCCGAGCCCTATTATAATGAAGCTGGCTTTGATAGGCAGAGGGGAACTCAAGTTGGTTTGGAGAATAGTCGAGTCTACAATGAGATGGCCATCCTTAAGACTGTCCAATCCTTGACTTCCATGTGTAGAAACCTACCCACCTTATTTAAGGATGAAGTTGCCAATTATCTTCTCAGTCATGGACCTCGGTGAGTTTTACAGGGAAAATATAAATTTACATAAATGTGTCTGTGTGTTTGGGGCATTTGGGGGTGGGGTGTTGTTTTTTATTGTTTGTTTGTTAGTTTTTGTGTGTTTTGGTGGGTTTTTGTTGTTGGTTTTGTGTGTGTGTGGGTGGGGGTGTTTTTTGTTTTTTTTGTTTGTTGGTTTTTGTTTTTTTATTTGGTGGGGAGGGGTGGTTGTAAATGTGACCTTTTTTTCTCCTGGATCGTTAACTTCAAGTACATTGCTCTTGCTGAGAATAACATCTTCTTACATATTTCCCTCTTCATTCGATGTCTTGTGAAGGTAGAATCTTGGATTCTGTTTCTGTGTTATGTAGGTTTTCCTCTCCATCTTGTCTTCTAAGGGCTCAGTTGCAGATTCTCTGTCGTGACATAAAGGTTATCTAAGTGTTGCTATGTATGCCAAAGTGATTCCTTGTTTACTTGCTACATTGATGACTATAGGTGTTGTCTTGGCCATATTAACTCATAGAGGTCGCTGCCCAATTCCATGTTTGGCCGCAGCTCATTTTCTTTAAATTTACAAAGGTGCAGAAAATGTCTCTGTAGGTTTGGACCTGTGGAAAACATGGATTGGATGAATAAACCTTGGATTCTTTTCTTAACTTTCATTTACATGGTATGTGGTATAGTGCAGCCCCAACTGAGTTGGCGTGCCGCTCCCTTGGTAGGGAGTGTGCGCCACATCAGTTTGGGTGCCGACTTTGATGTGTTAAGGCATGGGTTTTCAATGTGTTCCTTTTTGTTTTGTAACTTAAGCAGTCCATCAATAACAAAGCATGAGGGACACTGCCATCTGATTATTAGTCAACAGTTTGAACTCTTGCTTTCACTTTCACTTCACAATCTTTCTTTTCATGTACTGCATTCTATGTCTTGACTCTGTGATTTTCAAAAAAATGCAGGAGTTGAATGACTAGCCGTTGACACATAGATATTGTGCTGGTGGGGGGGGGGGGGGGGGGGTCCTGTGGGTATTTTTTTTTGGGAAT
>JBCJKF010089941.1:0-10543 GCA_039654545.1 Plocamopherus ceylonicus
CTGTAAAGTTTTATCAAAATATCTTTGTTAATAATGATTTTACAACATCAAACGAGTGTTGCGTTTTGTTTTGTTTTGGTCACCTGGTAAAATGGCATGGTCTATGGTGTCGAATGCTGCACTGAGATCCAGGAGTACAAGCGTAACACATGATTTGCTGTCAACAGATCTTATGATGTCGTTGTGGACCTTCAGTAGCGATGTCTCACTGCTGTGTTGTTTTTTGTAGGCCGACTGGAATTTAGTAGATAGATCGTTCTCCAAAAGATGCATATTTAGACGACGGTTGACGATTTTCTCGATTATTTTTTATAGGACGGGAATGTTCGAAACAGGTCTGTAATTGTTCAGTTGATTTTTGTCTAGCAATGGCGTTTTGATAATAGGGGTCACAACTGCGTGTTTAAGAGCGTTGGGGAAAATGCCGGTGGAGATGCTAGTGTTAACAATAGTCGGGATTGGAGAAGATAGGATAAGCTTTGCAAATTTTAATTGCTTTTAAGTTTCACAAATTAAGTTTCATCAAAGTAAGTTTATAAAGGCGACCTACATTCATTTCCTTTTATTTTTGCTGTAAACATAATTTGACCAAATTATTTCATTTCAAATTTTTATGAATTATAGGAAAGGGCGGGTAGGCATAGGGGTTTGGGGGCGGGGAGTTCATCGACCAGTAGATTTCTGAACTAAAATATAATTTGAAATGTCTTTTTTTTTTCAACAGTTTTACATCAACTGAATCAACTGGTTGTTTTACACTGGTTGTATACAAAGTTACATTTATATAGCACTTTTCGCTCAAAGCCTTAAAGCGCAGTACAATCCCTAGCAGGCATCACCCGGGGAGCATATAGTAAAGGACAGCCCATTCGGTACAACAGTATCCGCTTATTGCTTTGACACATGGGAAAGGTTAAGCAATTGGAGTAAATTTTCGTGCTTACAGGAAAAACACAATGGTCGCTGGCACGATTCGAAGCTTCTTGGTCTCAAACCCAACGATTGGTCCATTGATCCACTGTGCCTTTGCCACTTGTATCATGTCATATGACATATCAAATAGAAGCCAGATCTATTCTGAGCAAATTGAGCTAGTCCAAATTTGAACTTTTATACAGTAGTGATAAAAAAATAACGTTACATTTTTGTTTTTTCATGCCCGTCAAGCAAACTCTTTAAAACCACACGTATTATATATCAATTGAAAGAGAAATGACAGACGACTCTTAAAATCATAGTTTTATCAAAATCCGAGATCCATATCTATATACAATGGGTGCAATGTAAAGCAAAAAAAATCACCTCTTGGCAAAGGCGCTCTCTAACCTGCTATTTCCCGACTGGGGTCACTATGTGTTTGCATTCAAATCCTCATATCTCGCTTACAATTACATGTGCATGAATGTATTTGACATCAGTGTATGCAGAATTGAATTACCGTTCACGTGATATGTATCATGAATTATTTTCATTCACAATTGTAGACAAAGTGAGCACAACAAAAATGTAACGTTATTTTTGATCACTACTGTATAAGGAAGGGAGGGTAAAAACATGAAAAGCTGGGGAACATGCTCTTGGTGATATTTCAAGGGACATAACTTCAACCTGCTGCTTTTTTCGTGCAAACTTTTTCTGAGGTCTTCACATGACCCACTCATAAATAAACCTAGTCCCATAAAATGGGTTGGCAGGGGGGGGGGTGAGAGGCTATCGACCAGTAGATTTTAGAATTAGAAAAGGAGCCGAGAATGTCGTTAGATCGTATGATAAATGAAATGAAAGGTAATTTTGTTCCCAATACTCGAGCTATTACAAGTCCAGATTGAAATTAGTATACCGATGGGAGAGGTAAAAATGTGCCGGGCTAGAAAAAAATGCACTTGATGACAAGTTAAGAGCCATCACTCTTCATCGTGCAACTTTTTGTGTGTAAACTTTTTTTTCCGAGTACCTCACATAATCATCGGAGACATAGGTTTAGTCCCATAGAATCCCTAGTCTAGGGAATGGTACCGGTGGGGTAGAGGGAAGAAAGTTTATCGACCAGTGGAAATCAGAATTGTTTTTAGAAAAGGAGCTGAAAATGTTGCTTTTTTCAACAGTGTTACATCAACTGATGGCATTGCACTGATTGTATCAAACAATCAGCAATTTTATTCTGAACAATTTTGAGCTATTATAAGTCCATATTGGAATTTTTATACCGATGGGAGGATTGAAAAAAACCATGTCGGACTGGAAAAAAACGTGATGGCCTTTCAAGGGCGATAACTCTTCAACGTGCAAGTTTTTTGGTGAAAACCTTTATTTTAAGTTGTAATCTTAGTCTTCATAACAGCTGGCTGAATATTCTTGCCAACAGGCCAAAAATACTTTCTTATTCTTGTATCTTGATATTACTGTTGTACATTTACGTTTCGGCTTGAAGTCATCTGTATCTTTATTGTACTCTACATTGGTAGGGAGTTTATTCCACAATCTGAGTGTATTAGGGAAATATGAATATAAATGGCCATCTGCATTTGATGAAGGCAGTGTAAATGTTTGAGCACCAGATCGTGTGTATAATAGATCTTGACTATTTTTCATATTGAATTCCTCTTGTGGTAATATTGCTTGTCCATAAATTGCTCTGAAAAAATAATTACTTTGTTTCTAGCTCTTTGTTGTTTAGGGGTATCCGATGCAACTTATCCATATTTATTTTTGTGTTGTATTGTTAGTTAAAGTTATTGTCTACAAATCTACTTGCATTTTTTAACTTTCTTTAACTCATCAATTTGGTTTCGACAAAGTAGATCCCATACACATCTTCCATATTCTAAGATTGGTTTTACAAAGGTTTTGTAGCAGTTATCCTTGACATGTTGTTGGCAGTCATTGATGTTAGGTTTTAAGAATGCTAATAGACTACATGTATTTGCTTTGTCACATATTTCACAGCGTTGGTCCTTCCATTTTAGTTTATTATCTATGATAACATCTAAGTATTTTGCTTTCATTGTAGTTTTAGTGTTTGGTCGTGTAGATTATAGTTTTATTACATAAGTTTGTTTTTATTGGTTATTTTGGGAACTTGACATTTCGTCCCATTTCTCGCAAAGTGACGTTTGTGCAAATTTGCAACTTTTCAGGAGAGCTGTTTAAAGATTTTTCATCTTTTAAATGACTGGTACAATATTTATTTTTGCTTCAAAATTGATGAAATGTTCAGTAAATATGTATTGAAGATGTTTACATTGTTGGTGATTTTTTATTTCATTTTCATTTTCCCTCTGAAATGTGCATTCACCGCTTTGCGAGAAGTAATATATTGTAGCCTTTTGGTATTAGTCATACTTTCGCCACACATTCGTCGGTTTGCAAGAAGTATTCTTTTGACACGACAGCTAATTAGAATCAAAACACACTGAAGCCAACGCATAAAGTTGAAGAGATTTGCAGGGCAATTTTATATAACCTTTGTTAAGTAATCTAGAAAGTAAAAGAGCATCGAAGACCGATTCGAAAATTTCTTTAGAGTTAGAGCAACACTGGTAGGAAATGAATGCAAATTAACGAAACAAAGTCTTTTATTTTCATAGGAGTGGAATTAAAATTTCACTTCAAACACCATTTAAAGTAAGTATTCCCTTAGATGGGGTAACGAAAAAGCCATCGAATAGAAATTATAAATTTTACTTTAGACAAAATGCCCTCTTATAATGTTTAAAAGTTACATCGGTGTTATTCATCATAATACGTATAAGAAATATAACAAGCAAAATAGGTTACTGTTCTTTTTCATTCTTGAAATTTAGAATTTTAGATGAACAGCTTTGCTTGCAAATTTATAAATCTTAAAGCTCCAGTTGAACTGTTCATAATATACATATTTTCGTGGATATACAAATTTATATTAAGTCCATCAAACATGAAAACAAAAATGAACTAGTTTAGGAGGAAACACATGCACTCCCAAGGATAGTAAGGCTATGAAGATGTACTTCGAAGTGCACCATAGCACATACCCCGGTACAATAAGTGTAGACAAATTTTTCATGGGGTAAATTCGAATAGAACAGGACCTGATCTTATTGGTAGACCAACGGTTTAGATCTAGAACACAATGCAAAATAGTCATTGTATTTTGCTTGGCCATGGGAAAAATAGAACTGAATATCTATTTTTGCCGTACCATTCCTCGCAAAACAAAATGACATTTTCTTTTCCTCAGCATCCCTCTCTTGTAGAAACGTATAAATGCAATAAGTAGAGAGTTTCATTTGCAACCTTCCTAGCGACACATTCGTGCCATAGAGATCACATTCCCTCTCCAGAATGCAAGTTATAAATTGTAAATTTGTAGTTTGCAAGTGCCCATTCATAGAAAATGCTGGTGACTCTTTGGGGTATATATACAGTCATGTAGTGACTTATTGAAGGTAAAAATTAGCTGCGCAAAGTTTAGAGTCTTGTTTTGTCATCTTCTTGGGCCTGCCTCACGTTCACTTTTTCATCAACATGTTTTTGAATAAAAAGGACTCTGAATACAAGGACTTTAAGCTTTGGATATGTTTAAATCAAAACATGTAAATTTAATTATCAAAGATAATTTCAGAGACATGTTTGTAACTTTTGAAAATAAAAAAAATTGTGAAAAAATTCAATATTCTGTTTCCTGCAAAAATGTCTTGAAATCATACAGATATTAAAAAAAAATAATAAAATATGATCAAATGTCCATTATTTTGTGTTGATTCCCTTGTCTGTAACACTGTAAGAGCTCTGGTAAAATAGAGTTTACTCGGCCAAAAGCAAGAAGAATGCTACAAGACGCATGCAACATGCACGTAAAAAGTGAAAGCGAATGTAGATCGGTGTTTTACATCAACTGGTGTGTTACACTGAAGATATCCTGTCATATATTTAGATCAAACGACAGACAATTATCTTCTGAAAATTTCGAACTATTACAAGTCCCAATTGGACTTTTTATAACGTTCGGAGAGCTAAAAACGTGTCGGTCTAGAAAAGATGCACTTGATGACCGTTCAAGGGCCAACTCTTTAACGTGCAATTTTCTTTTTTCCTGCAAATATTCATTTCGGGAGCCCTCATCTGATCCTCTTACAGCAAAACCTTGTCCCATGAAATCCCAAGGAGCAGGGCAGGGGGGGGGAGGGATGGGGGAGAGAGAGATTATCGACTAACTCTACATCGAGAGTTCTAGATCTAGATCTGAAAGAATTAAAAATCTAGATTCCGATCTTTCCGAATCTAATCATGCAGTTCTGAAATGTTCCTGTGGAATTTAGATCTACATTGAATTCAATTTTCAAGAGTGTGAATGATTTGGTGAGTGATTTGGTTTGAATGCGTTCAAAATGGACGAGAAGCGTCGTTTTTCGTGTTTTGGAGGAGTTACATTCTTCATTAAATTTTGACAGACCTGTGTGAATATTTGTATCATACAGAATATGAACTCAGTGAAATAAAAATATTTATTAGCGTGTTTGGGTTGTTTGGTTTGTTTTGTTTTTGGTTTTTGGTTTTTCGGTTTGTTTTGTTTTGTTGTTGTTGTTGTTGTTGTTCGTGGTGGTGGTGGTGGATGTGGTGGTGGTGTTTTTATTTTATTTTTTTTTAGCTCATTGTGTTGGGTTTGATTTTGGTTTGCCTTGTTTGGGGTTTGTTTTTTGTTTTTAGGTTTGTCTGTTGTTGTTTTTGTTGTTGTTTTTTTGTCGTTGTTTTTATCTTTTGGCTCACCCTACACACACAAAAACAACACATTACATACACACACATACACACACACACATATATATATATATATATATATATATATTTATATATATATATATATACATTAATCATGTTAAATTTATCCGTCGATATTCTATTACACTTACACTTATCAATTTATTGAAATTTTTAAGAGGGGGCGGTTTATCTTTGACGCGAATAAAGCGTTGCAGCACGTCGTAGTAAGGATTTGTCTCCACTGCTTCGTATATTACTTTGCTGGTCCCAAGCCCCACGTAGAACCCAATGCCTATAAATGCCAAAGACATTATCTAAGAGAGAGAGAGAGAGAGAAAAAGACAAAAACAAGCGATGTGAATAATGAAACTATTACGTCATGTATTTGTCGATATCGTTCATAACGGCAAGTCAGACTCAAAGAATCAAATGAGACCAGTAAATGAAATAAAAGTGCTTTTAAATGGTGCTTATCCACTAATGGTCCTCTTTACGTTTTACAAGGGGATTCCCTGACAGGCCCTTTGCCATCCGGGAACGTTCTCCACTCCTTGAAAGCAGCAACGATTTTACAGGCGTACCGCTCCACAATACGATTCTGGCATGACATTCTACCGCCTATGATAGTCGGAACTATTTCGCGTGTAAGTTCTTCCAAGAACTTAACATCGCACCGTTCACCAAGAATCGAACCTTCAGATCAAGTGTCTACCCACTAGACACCTAGTCTACCCACTAGTCTACCGTGTCTACCTTTAGACAACGACGACGCCACGCATCCCTAGTCGGCTATCTTCACAATGCATGTCCATTGTTCTAATATACAGTCATTCTTAAAGTCATTTTACACTTTCACTAAGCTCTCATCTCAGATGGGATTCTACGTGTCGCTTGCATCAAAGCTAGAAAGCCGGCGGTGAAACGGCAGTTGACCTACACATGCATGGATCACCACTTTGCCGTAGCTAGCAGTCTTCCCTGACTAAAACTTTGAAAATGTAGGGTCTTTCAAGAAAAAGAATTAAGAAAGAGTCCAACAACAGGGATTTCTGACGAATTAAACTGACGAACTGTTAGAACTGCCTTATATGACATTGGCAACCGAGGACAGTGTGTTCTTGTCGAAATCAATACATCGAAGATTGAGCAGTAAAAGAAGAGCGGACGGAGGCCCTAACAAATGTTGAAAACCGTTGAACCCGATCTAATTACATTATTCCATTTAACATAAATTTATTTTGTGTCAGAGGTCTTCGTTTTTCTCAACTTTGCAAGAATGGTTTTATGAGTCCAATTAATTTATTTTAAGCTCTTTAAAAGCATCATGAAGCTATTTTATTAGACTGGTATAAAGTGTTTAGAATTTGTTTTAAACCATAGTTCTTTTTATATTTAAATATTAGCTTCACTACTGGTTGGTGGGATAACAGCGAAATAAAACTTACAAGTGTAAAAAGACTTTTGAAATTAATTGTATTATTTAGCTCTGATTGGACGCATAAACGCTTCGATGATACGATAATGTCATGCGGGATGCATTAACACCGTTCCTTAAAACTTCCCAGACATGTAATACTTACCAAAATCAAAATGTGCCAGAAAAACAGAAACTGTTTGGACTCCTCGGAGGTAAGACGCAAAACGGGTAAGTGCTCAAACTTTGAGATACTTATCTCATCTTCCTCCTCATCTTCCCCCTCCTCCTCCTCCTCCTCCTCTTCTTCTTCATCCTCGTCGTCGTCGTCGGTTTCGTCAATTACTTTTCTCCGTGTCTTGCCCTTCACGTCATTCAATCCTTCACCTACCACTTCTGATTCGTCTTCCGCCCGCCCCAGTTTGTCAGCATTTCGGGCTAGTTGCTCTGGAATGGTTTCATGATGAGTGAAGTGTAAGTATACGTTTAAAAAATGGAGGATGAGTTCAAAACACTTTTGATTGAGTATGGACATTTACAGCAATTACACCCTTGAAAACATTTTACAGCAATTACACCCTTATAAACACTTTATGATACAAGGTGAGTCAAAAAATTTTCCCAACTTTAAAACATTGGGACCCATTGTAATTATCTATACTATTGGGCCATCGTACATGTATTTGATTATTCTGTCGAGTTTAAAGCTAATACTAATACCTTTCAATCTATTTACATGTACCGGTTTTTATTATCGTCACATTTAGCATGGATCTTACAGAATTCACTAGGAAACAAATGTTTCACAAAGTTCATCAAAATTCAATGAAGATACATAATCTTGAATGACAACCTCGTGCATTATCCTGTCTGGAACAGGCATCGGCGGCCATGGCTTTCCATCTATGTCTCTCACACGTGGCTTTTATTGATAATTATTACTCATTTTCCTTCATGTTGTTCAGGCTGTCCACGTATGTTTCTCACTGCTACCCTCTGCTTCTTCTACCCTTGATCTTTCCTGTCATACTTAGCTTTTCCATTCCACGTTTTCTATAGGCATGGCCCATGAATCTCATCTGTCTCGTTCGTATTACTTTTGCAAGCGACCTTTCTATACTTGTAATTACCAGAATCCCTTGTTTTGATTTCTTTTCTTTCCAAGATATCTTCAAAATCCTCCTCAGGACCACATTTCTGTTGCCTCGATTCTCTCTTCAGTGCTGTTGGTGATTGCCCAGGACTCACAAACGTATAAGAAAACCGACCACACATACGCTTTTTTATTCTGAATTTGGTGTCTTTTTAATGTGACTTTGGCCGCGATAATTCGCCTTTGTATTTCGGAAGCACACTTTCTATCAGATGTCAACTAGTAACTCAGCTAGTTGAATTTATCAACTCGTTTGACCAATATACTGCGACTTTGTATCTTGCATATCGGAGTATTGGGACTTTTAGATACATGTACTCTCATGACTTCCGTTTTGGAGATGTTTGAAGTTTGTCTCTTTCTTTCGTTTTCTTTCATCCCGGAATTCAGCATGTGTTGTAAAGTCACTTCAGATTGTGCTATCAATGCAGTGCCATCCGTATACCTCAGATTGTTTATGTTGTGTCCGCCCAAATTTACTCCTTTAGTGTTTTCGTTTTCGCTGTAAAAGTTGAACAATCTGGCAACAAAACACATCCCCGTTTTATTGATCTTTCTTTGCTGTGTTCTCCATCTATTCTCACTGGAGCCTTGTCTTTAATTGAGGTTTCTCCGAATCTTGAGGTCTTTACCATCAATGTCTAGCTTGTCTACCATTTGGAATAGGTCTTCATGTATTCCTTTATTAAAACTTTGTTTTAACAATCTATGGAGCACTGGTAGAGATCTCTCGGCACCTCTATATATCTTTCTGTCAGCATTGACATTGGCAATTGTTGTTCCTATATCTGCGACAAATCCAAATTGAATTTCTGATATTTCAGGTGGTGTTTTGTTCTGCATTAGTATTTTCAGATGAAACTTCAAGGTATGACTCATCAGGCTTATCATCTTTGGCATGCACAGTCGGTTGTCCCAGGTGACTTTGGGGGTGATGAATGTGGAGATAAGCTTGTCTGCGGGTATGTTACAGGTGTCAAAGATGCTATTGAGATGTGTAGTTAGTTTCTCTACATTTAGTTTGTCAATTGCTCCAAATGTTTCCTCTGATGTGTATTCCTGTCCAACAGCCTTTCCTTTGTTCACTTCCCTGATGGCGTTTCCAATTTGTCTCTAAGATTGCTGGTCCTTCCATGAGGTGAAAAGCTTAATCATCCACCAATTACCGGTCACGCCCTCAATCACATCTGAATAGACCGCCCGGTGCAGAAAACACCCGCCTTCGGTGGGTGCAGGAAAAAACATTTTTGGGCCAAGTATAAAACAAATTTGGCATAAAAAGGTAACACATTCTGACAGAGGTGAAAATTTAACGTCAGGGAAAGCCAAGAACGTTTAGAGATAAGGAGTTACACGGGGTGTAAAACGTCATGAGAATCCTACCGGCGGAAACTACCCAAAACACCCTCCATTCATTACTTTCTAGACCAATAAAGATCTAGATACGGTGCCCTGCTCAATTTATCTTTTTCCCTTTATGACTAGGCTACTAAATCTAGATCTTGATCTAAAATAGCCATGGAATATATAACATTATGTAGATCTAGAGTCACTAGTCATATAATTAAGGTCTGGGGTGTTTTCGGTTGGTTCCAGGGGGAAGTGAAGGAAATGAAAGTGGTGAGCGAAGCATCGAGTTTCAGTTTCATTGTCAATAAGACAAGTTAAAAATAGATCTAACAATATTATGGTGTTTGAGTCTTTGTTGTTGTTGTTGTTGTTGTTGTTGTTGCTGTTGTTGTTGTTGTTGTTGTTGCTGTTGTTGTTGTTGTTGTTGTTATTGTTATTGTTGTTGTTGTTGTCGTTGTTTTGTCTAGATGTTTTTAGGTGTTTAGGGTCATATATCATTGTTTTCGATGGAAATTAGAAAGGCTGTTCCGTGGGGTTGCGGGAGTTTCGGAGGTTTGGGGATTGTTTCGGTTGGTTCCTGGTGGTTCCGGTATAAACAGTCACTGCCAGGGGTAGGTCTTACCAAAGATACTAGAGTCAGACAAGACAGGTCAGCTCGTTCTTTGGAAAAAAATTCATCACCAGACAATTTCCAGCGACACCCAGTGGTCCATGCGACGTTCCGAAACGCCAGCCTCTCGACTGAGGGTTGCCTAACACTCTCTCTCGCTTTTTGCTACAGCTCAGTCAACATGTGAACAGTTGCTCTTTTTGTTGGGGGGGGGGGGGGGGGGGGGGGGGGGGGGGGGGGGGGGGGGGGGGGGGGGGGGGGTGGGGGGGGGGGG
>JBCJKF010090052.1:0-10540 GCA_039654545.1 Plocamopherus ceylonicus
CTCTCTCTCTCTCTCTCTCTCTCTCTCTCTCTCTTTCTCTCTCTCTCTCTTTCTCTCTCTCTCTCTTTCTCTCTCTCACTCTCTCTCTCTCTCTCATCAGTCTATCAATTTACATGGTATCTCTCTGTCTCTATCTATTGGTGTAAGGCCTACTTGTACATATAGAACCTACATCTGATGGGGGCTATAGTGCTAAGGAAAGGGCATAAATTTTCAATCCAAATTTTCATTTTTCATATCCTTTCACACCCCATATATGTAGTAAACAAAAGTAATTTGCCGTTTTCCCTATTTGACCATATCAGGTACAAATTCTTTGCATCCTACATGTATTATATTTTGGTATTCAGTTCAAGAGATATCTTTACAACATTCCACAATTTGATTGATTTTGTCATAATAATAATTTGTTTTTCATAGCTTTTTTTTTTAGTTTTTGAGACAGAAAATTTACATCTCTCTTGTGCGAATGATTCATGCAAATTTTTTAAAGTAATGATTTATATTACACACATTTTTACTCTTGAAAATGATACAGGAGAAACTGAAAGAGAAATTTTTAGACTCGACAGAGATGGTCAACAAGAGGTCGCTGGAAGAAAATTTGTTGAAGCACTTCTGGAGTCAGATCACCAGAATAAATGGAGTCTGTTTCAAGAAGAAATTAAAAGACCAGGTTATGATATTTTCAGTTTTCTTTCATAATGTTATCGGCCATTTCTAACTGAAATGATGTACTTTATGTCTTGCCTGGTCAAAGCAGTATAGAATCAAATTTTCCTTTATTCTTTCTCAACAATTTATTGGCACTTAATTTCCTAGTGAAAATTATTGACAACAGATGTAGGTCACTCATTGATGACTTTATTACATTGTTTCATTATACATGTACTTATCACCGATTGCAACCAACATATAAACATCTAAAGACAGAGAGAGAGAGGGGTGGAGGGGAGGCGGAGCTTACAGGGAAGGGGATGAGGATGAAGTGGAGGGTCTGCTTGTTTATGACTGCATAGTACTGACAAATCTACATCATCATTATTTTTCCTCCATATTTCAGAACATAGAATGATTCAAGACATTCTCTATGGTGCCATTGATGAAAATCTAGAGACTTTGAAACAACTCGAAATTGCTTTCGAAACTGTCTTTCGTGAAAGTCTAGTACAGAGTCTTGAAGCATTTGAGACAGTAAATGCATGCTATGAAAAACAACTTCTGACAAGACAAGAATGCGAAAAGGTAGAATATAGTATGTCCTTTCTATTTATATTCTTGTTTCGTTTATCTTGTAATCTTCACTTGTTTTTGTCACAGTCTTCAAACTAGCTTATCAATCCAACCACTTATTTCTTCCTATTTACCTGGCTATTATATTTCTATTGATTCTGTTTGAGCCATTTATGTGGCGTCATGGTCTAATTGTAGACACTTGAGCTGAAGACTGAGAGCTCAGAGGTTCGAATCCTGGTCACGGGCGCAATGTTGAGTCCGTGGAAAAGGCTCTTTACACACATTGCCTCACCATACTCAGGTGTAAAATGAGTACCTTGCTGTAAACAGTGTTGTCTCTATCAGAAAAAATTGTACTAGCGCTTAACGGGCACCTTGTCTCATCCTTCATGTTATGTGTTGCTGTTGGTTTGGGGGCCCTTGTAAAGCGCTTTGGGCATATTAAATGGATATTGCGCTATGTAAAAAGCTCAATTTTTATTAAAAAAATTTTTTTTTTACAAATCTGTTTTTGCATCATTTTGCATCTTTCAGTAGAGTACCAGTAATTCATACATGTATTTTTTTACATTTTTTTTTTCAGGTGCAAGCTTGCTATACTAACAATGGTTCCTCTCATGGTATTGTTCTTCTACTCTCATACATTCACCGCAGTAAAGACTGGTATAATGTCTTCCTTAAGATTTTGTGGAATTTTAATCAAAGGAACCTGGTCAATTTGATTGATGAAAATGTTTATCTAAGTAAGTAAGACTCTAGCTTTATTCTTTATTGACCTGAGTATCCTCCTACAAAAACAAAATTAACATCTTTGGCTTATTTTTTATTCTTTTTCTTAATCATATGACAAGCTTTAAGTAATCTGATTCTAATATTGATATAATATATATGAAGTTTATGTCTGATCTGAAAATAAATTTGTTTAACATTTAGAAAGAACTATAGTAGAGTTGCCCTTTGAACCTGCCGCCTAAAAACCTGGATCACCTAAGAATGCAGTGGTCTGTATGCACCATTACTTCGTAAATCTAGCCTATGAAGGGGTTACGAATTTGTACGAAGGAAGAGGAGTAGCTGCCGATTTACGACTCATGCACTAAGGGGTTCTTAGTCCAGGAGCAAGTAGTAGGGCGGAGTTGAAGTGCATGCGCATTGACGCTAAAAAGCGAAAACCGGACATTTTTGATACTGTAACTAATTAGCGATACTTCGACCACATAGATGGTAAATAAATATAATCGAAAACGTAAAACTTGAGAGAAATGATTCAGAACTCATTTTAGAGTTATATTCTATGCGGGAAAACCAAAAATTCACTTTAAAATTAAAATTTTTGGATGTAAGATTTAAAAAAAAAGATTGAATCGCTTCTTCAATCCTCGTATCAATGTGTCTTGTTAAAAGTGTAAACAACTATTACGCCTTTTTTATTAAATGAACTCGTACATTCGTCCATTCACTCACTTCTTCGTAAACTCTAATTATAATTGTGGTAGTTCAGCCTCTACTATTCTAGGCCATAATAATTACTTGAATTGTTTATTTTATCCTATTTACATTATGTTTTGGGTATTTTTTTCTTTATGAATGCCGCTGCGATGGCGGTTTAGCTGTCTTAGTCTTGAGTTACGGCAGGTCCCTACCTGTCGTAAAACTTTCACCAGGGACAAAGCGTTCGTAAGCGCAAGTCGGTAATGGAGCATACCATGTAGGCCTTAGTCGGGCTTTAAGAGGGAGTTAAGAAGGCGGAAGGGGTTACGAAGTTATGGTACATACAGGCCACTATGTTCATGCAACGAAACTTTTCTTATATAAACAACCCTCTTAAGCATCTGGTAGCTGTAGTGCGGTCTGCCTTAGAACTCGGTCTCATTTGGGTAGAGAAAATACAATTATTTAATTTGATACACTCAATTGCTGATAATGTGAAAAGTTGCGAGTCAGTGACAGACAAACGTTTGAGAAGACTATGGCTCAGTTGCAGACATCTATAGGTGTCATAAATACGTCACTCAGTTGTGATAGACCCTTCGACCCACTAGCAGACATGAGGAGGGTGCACTACCATGGCAGATGTAGTATTGCCACCCAGTACACTACCCAGCTCATCCATTGATTTACTTCAACAAGGGATGGACTCCAATACTGCCTTAGCGCATCCAGCAGGACAGATGACAAAAGATCACACAGGTGTTGTGTGCCTAGTTCTGGAATGAAGCTGAGCAACTACTACGTGAAGACATTGCATGCCTTGCGTTGCAACATCAGATACTATCGCGGAGACGTCACAGTCTCTTATTCCCCTCCTTTGAAATATTTTTAGTTTTCTCTGTCAATCTTTTGTTTCTCAAATGTTTCTCTCCCTTTCTGATTGATGGAAAATTGACCAATCACAATCAATATGAGACCAATACACTAGCCTAACCAATAAAATCTTACACCTGGGAGCCAAATATCAATGTTCGGCTAGGAACCCAGTCTGCCTAAGAACCCGCTTTTTCTGTCTCGTGATACAAAGTTCTTAGAGCAACTGTACTGTACTGCAACTATTAAGTTTTCCTCAATATGATTTTGAGATGAAATATTCTTTCAGCTAGATAAAATTTTCAGTCAGAATCCAACATTTTATTTTTCAAGATGGAATCTCACTCAAACACTAGATTTTCTTCCCCAGCCTTATTCAAATTTTTAGTCAGAATTTACTTTGAGAGAACCTTTTATAGCTGTATAAACAGATTTATTTTCAACTTTAAAGCAATTCTGTAAGAATCTGTTGCAAAAATAATATTGTCTTCAAGTGAAACATAATTTGAATATGAAATGATGTTACGATTGGAATCCTAGTTGAAATGTTATTTTCAGATAGTGTTCAATTTTCATGCATATTATATTCGGAAGTTTAAGTTCACTCTGAATCAAAGTCAAAGATGATGTTTTGATTCCGTTTGGATCTTCCATAACTCTTAGTGAATGTAAAGATAATGGGCTACAATTTTATTTTAGTTACAGACTTATTTTCTGTCAGAATCTTATGGAAGATTGTTCTCTACCTACCAAAAATGTTCTCTACCTACCAATTGGAAGATAATTAATGTGTACATTTTCTGTTTGCAAGAAAAAATAAGTTTTTCAATATCATTCTGTTTTATTTTTGGTTTGAATTTCATTCAACAATGACATTTTTCTTAATTTAGAATCTCTTTTGAAAATTTGACTCTAAATTAATTAGAATCTGGTGAATCTTATTGAAGTAGTTGTTGGGACTTAGTAGGAGGGGCTGTTTGTCTTGTGATGTTGTATCAGATTTCAGACTGAGACATCACTGGTTTGAACACAGCGAAGGGCAACATTGCTCAGCCCCCCCCCCCCCCCCCACCCCTTTCTTATCTTCTGGTTATACTCAAATGGAGATTAATATACACCATGGCTACACCATGTGGGGTGCTGTTGTCCTGTGGTCAGAAAGCTTTGAGTGACATATGCGTTTTTCCTTAAGCAAGAAAATTTACCCTTGTTGCTTCGCTCGACCCAGGTAAAAATGGGTGCAGGTTCGGCTGGGAAAGTATTTTGCAATAGACTAGCATCCTATTCAGAAAGTGAGAGATCTAATCTGCTATAACTCTGCTTCATGCTACAGAAACCAGGATAAGCTCCAGTCCTATGAGCTGAAAGGCTTGAAAGGACTACTTTATTTTATTTTAATTTATTATGGCTGCACCATGGCCAACTTTGCTCTTAAGCTACAAATACCATTGTAGTTCTTTAGTCCTTTTCAAGCTTTTCGGCTCACAAGGCCAAAGCTTATCTTGATATCCACAGCATGGAGCAGACAGTGACTAATCTACCACATTCTGAACAGGATGCAAGTTTATTACGGAATTGTTTCCCAAACAAAGCTATGCCCATTATCACTTGGGTTGATTGAAGGAATGGATAAATTTACTTGCCTAAGGTGCAGGTGAAGCCATTGACACTTTTTTGATGTCGCCTGAGTGCCAGCTCCGCCCAAGTACCTGGTTAGGCTGCTTTCCGACCACCGGGCACTCTCACGGATACTACTGTGCTGCTTTTTCTTCTTCTTCTTCTTCTTCTTCTTCTTCTTCTTCTTCTTCTTCTTCTTCTTCTTCTTCTTCTTCTTCTTTTTTTTTTTATCAACCATTTTGCCTGTCACAGCATTGTTAAAAATTATCAGTCCTCTAAAACTTGGTTTCTAAATTCTAATACATGTAGAAACAAACTTGACTACCCACTGATAGGGTTGAGGGGACACATTTCTTGTAGTTTTCCTACTATATTTATAACTGTTTTCTTATATGCCATGGGAATTATCTACATTAGAATGTTTTGTTTTGTATATGTTTAATAAAGTTTTAACTGAAGCTAGATATATATTATATGTCAAGTCGTTTCAATTATCAAATTCTCTCTGTTCTTGAGTGGGATCCATTTTCTAATAAATATCAATTTTTCAGAACTTTGTGCGCAAAATGGTCCTGCAAATGAGAATGACACTCAAGAGGTATTGACATATGGTAAGGCCAAAGAAAAAAAAATGTAATGTCAAGAGGTTAAGTTTCTTTTAATGCTTGTATTTGCATTGAAATTTTTACTTGTCAAGTTTCCTCTTCTTGATTTTGTTTTAAAATTATAGTGAAACAGTACAATAGGGGCTCTTTCTACTGGATTAAATTATTTTTTTAATCATATTCAATAAAATGCTTCTTATTGACATTTACAGATACACCCTTTGAACTGTGAGCTTGTGAAACTTGAAAACCTTCTTGTCAGGACTTGTGAGAATCATTCCAATTGAAATCTTTCTTTATTTTAAAAGACTGCAAGCTGTTTGGCAAGCAAGGTTGTTTGTGTGATAAGTTGCTGGACTTACTATATTGTAGCTGATGTACATCAACAATACAATAGACTACAGAATCATAGAGCAGCAATGAAATAGTTTAGAAGGATTGGAAGGTGTAGATGTAGTTTGAGAATTGTTGATTTGCAGTTGAAAACCCCATACTGCACTCTCATTATTCCAGAATCTCCCATGGTCTAGAATTGTATGTATTGTTGAAGCATTTTACAGTAGGGAAATGACTTACTTTGACCTTCCGCTGACGGGGTCATCTGATTTCGCAGCTTATGAATTTGCAGGTTTGTGAAAAATGAGAATTACCCTGCATTCCTGTTGCCAATAATTTGTTGTCGTTGAAATGTTCTGACCACTCCTTTGGAGCAAACTTCTCTATCAGATAAAGATTTTAGTTCTGATATTAATCATATATAAATAATATTGTTTTCACTGACAAAATGTTCTTGTTTTACTTGTCTTTTGTGAATAGTTCCCTGTGTCCCATAACCAAAATTGAAAAAAAAAAAAGGATTTCTCAGGATCTCCTTGCCATTTATCATTTGCTTTTGGTATGTTGTCCTGTTCGGTGCCTAATGCAATGCATTTTTAATGCCTCTCCCATTGGTTTTGTTTGCTTTCACTCATTTCTGTTATTTCTATATACCCACAATGATTTTTCCCTTCTTATTAGGTTTGTATTTAGTTTTAAAGAATTTCTTTTGGTTGCCCTATTGACTTTGATTGTACTCTTGCAGTCCATGAGGGTAATTTTAAAGCTTGCTTTGGATTGTTATGGTCTGAGGTTACTAGGGTCCCTCTACACTATTGTTGCTGCCGTAAATAGTGTTACGTTATACCTTCATCATGTCACTCTAAACTCAAGCGATAAATAAATGTTGATGATAAAAAATACAAAACAAGGCTAAAAGCATTACGTTCATTTATGCATGTCATGTAGTGAGAGAACACAAATCTAACTTATCCTTCAACTCTAAAGGGAATGCTTGTATAGCATCAGTAAAAACAGTACAGTCAAAAAGAAGTATGCGCCTTTATGCTTATAGCGGCCCTTTGCCTCAGAGTTGATGATCTTGTAGCAATGTTATTGCTGTGCTCGCCAAGTCTTTTAAGGGGAATCTGGGTGCCCATCTACGCTCCCTTTCCTTCTGATCTTTGCCTCTTCTACTTGAATTCATAGTAATGAACTGGTCAATAAGTACAAGAGTTTGTGGGGATGTATGAATACGAAATGACTATTTTGGTAGAATGGAAGAGAAGATTTTTTTTACATGCGCAAAGGCACATGGGACCTCCTAGTTTTCATCCGACTCTGATGGGACTAAGCACTCATTCATCCTTTCTACCACAGGACGAGGAGGTGTAACATCTTCTTCTTCTCCTTCTCCGTTGTACCATGTAACCCCAAAGTTGGGGGATTCCTCCACAGCTTACATAGGGCTCTTGGGGGGGTGTAGTGGCTCTGCGGGCATTGGGCTTGTGAGCGAGAGGTCACTGGTTCGTGTCTCTGTGTGGCAAATGCGTTTTTTTCCTTAAGCTAGACAATTTATCCATGTTGCCTCACTCAACCAAGGTGAAAATTCATACAGCTTCCGCTGGGAAGGTAACCTGCAATAGACTAGACTCCTATTCAGAAAGTGATAGATCTGATATGTTGCTGTCCGCATCATGCTATGGAAACCAGGATAAGCTCCTGCCCCATAAGCTGAAAGGCTTGAAAGGACTACTTACATAGGAACCTAGATCCAGCATTTCAAGAGCCTTTCGAATATTTTCTGACAAGGTGTCACAGCAGCTTGTTTTGGCATTGTACATGTATTCCAAAGGCAGGACAGAAGGAGTGATGATGGGTGTCTGTTCTGGCAGAGGGTATTCAAAGTGGCTGGATGTCTTGTTTTTTTATTGATTGTTTGCACATTCTGTGGTAATTCTAAGCTACTTTTCTTGTTGTAGATTTTGTGAAAGAGGGTGAGTTTGTCTTTCTGTCCGCGCTTTGAAGATTTTCTAGACCAAGCTTTTTAGTTAAGATCGAGGCAGAGATGTTGTATGAGTATGTACTTGTTATATGTCTTCCCATCTTTGGTGACGGTAAACAAACAGTTTAAATGTTCTAGCAAATTAAAATTAATTGTAGCTGTGATACCCTTGGCCTATTATGTTTTTCTCTCGAGATCAACCTGGTTTTTGTGCTTCTCTGCTGAGAGGTCAACTTGCTCCATATCAATCATATCAACACTTGGCATTTCATTGAGCCGTATTTTCTGAGCCAATTATGAAATTACAAAGTTGTCTATGTAACCGCAGCGCATTCTTTACAGTGTTAGGATCATTAGCAATGTGAACTTCTTCACCTTTAGCCATGCAATCTTTTCTCTTTCAGAAAGTTCAAATTTTTTAGCTTTTCAGCTGTCTTTTTGATAGAGATGAAATCCTGGCAATCATTTAAAAGTTCATGTTTGATAAATCAAGGAGTTGATCGTTTTGCTCCATGTATGACTTGCACCCACGAGGAGGAGTGAATACAGAATACATTCCTGGCGTTCAATACAGACATGAATATTCATTGTTGCCTTCATCAAAAATCTAATTCTTCTGTGACGGAATATATGTGATTGATTTCAACAAATTCCTGCGTATTCAAACAAAACCATGTTATAGTAATTCATGTTGTTGACTCGTTGCGATTTGTCTTCCAATAACAGCTGTCTTTTTCTTGCATTGCATGGTGCATTCCTGTATGTATCTGTATAAACGTGACCCACTTTCATTGGATCCCTGCTTGCGATAGTTTCATTCTAAATAGAGCTGAAGCCTTGGCCAGTCCTAAATATATATACATGTAATATAGTAATGTTGTTTGTATTCAGTTGTCGATTTGTTACAAGGTTAACTGGATTTTGGAATGGGCAGAAGCACTTCTTGAAGTTGAAACATAGCAGCAGGGGATGTCATTGAATCCTTCCTTCAATTTAGACTTGCATTCTTGTATTTGCAGCAATAATCTTTAATATGGGTATAGGTCAAGTTGTTGGTCTCAAATCTGCAGTTTGTTGTACAATGTGCAGAAGTAACATCTATATTATTATATAAAATAAATGAATTTTCTTTTGGTTGAAAAACATGCTTACTCATCTGTTTTGTCACTTTGACCTCTGTGATTTCCATGGTGATCACATATTTCCTGAAGTCTAAAAGTCGCATTCTTTCCAAGTCTCTTTCCGGCAATAATGACTCTCTACTTTGGCGAATGGTTCAATAAATTGTTTGACTTTTTCCTTTTCTGCCTCAAAAGTGTTAGCTTGTTCAATAAACCAGCTTTTCCCGTTTTTGATGACCTTATTGTCTCAAAACCTTTTACTCTTTACACAAATATTTTTATGAATCCAAATATTACATTCTAGTCTGATTTACACTCTGAAAATGTACTCCAAACACAAGACAAGCCCAAAATCAGTTTTTGATACCTCACTAATTGACACCCCCCTTCCCCCCACCCCCCTACTTCTGTATCCTATCATACGCCAATGCCCTTTTTCATTGTCTTTGAAAACCTCACTCATCTCAATAATATTGTAGATTCCGGTTGGTATTAGTATTTGCATTGGTTTCGTCTAATTTTGCTAACTTTTCATTAAAGAAAAAGATATATTTTAATATGGCATGGGGGCGTAAGTGCACAATCATTATAAAAAAGCAGTAAGAAACTCATGCCACATTCGTTTTCCCAAATGGCGTAACTATACTTTCGCCCCTAGACAAACACAACGGTTGTTAGCGATCCATCACGGAACAAAGGCGAATGTAAAGCTAAACCTCAAGTCATAATGATTATAACCATGATGGAGGTGTATTTCAAGTTGGGTCTTTGTTCCTTATCGTTTTATTTCAAAGTTGACTTGAGCCTTTTTTTATTTGCCTTCTAGAATTTTCATTTTTTGTTTTATTGCTCTAATATTTTAACACAAGATGTATCCCACCCTTATCCTTCATCTGTGCAAAAATGGCACAAAGGGGTATCTATTGTTTCGTCCCTATTTCATGATGCCCGCGAAATGTACTGCTTGTTTTGAACAGGTTGTTATTTTTGCAAAATTCAATAAGGGCTTATCCATTGTTGTTTCACTATCCTCCTGAATATTTCCCAATTAAGGCATCTCTCAGTCTCAGATCTTCCCTTCTTTTGCATTAAAATCCCCTGCGACAAGGATGGTAGAGCTTTCTTTGATTTTATCTTATACATCTGTCAAATCGCGAATCTTTCTATCAGTTCTGGATTTTTGTATGTCAAGGCTGATGTTGGTACATATATGTTAATTATTGTAATGGTGATAGATTTTCTTTTATCTTCATGTCATGTCTCCTTTCACTGTTTGAACCACTTACTTACTTACTTCTTACTTCCTGTGGCATGTGCTTGCCTGCACGTTGCCGGCC
>JBCJKF010090163.1:0-10539 GCA_039654545.1 Plocamopherus ceylonicus
AGAGAGGGGGGGGGGGGAGAGCCAGAGAAGAAATTCTACAAAAAGGCCTTGATCATTCCAGCCTACGGGGCAAGGGTCTGACCGAATTTTGACCGCGCCGCCCCTGAAGCAGTGCGCGGCGGTGCACGCACGCACTACACAGCATGGGAAACCGGTCGCGGGCCGGGGACTGAATCAGTGTTTACGTCGGCTAGGCTAGAGGGTAGCCGAATCACAGAGCATTCATGACAAATCCGAACCCGAATCCAATCTTTATGCGTGTGCGTGCGTGCGTGTCTGTCGAAAAAATGAGGGCAAGGCGAGAGGGCCGCCAGGCCTAAAAAGTGAGACGCAGGCCTCTGGGAAAGGTGTGTTAGAAAAGGAGACGGGCAGAGCTAAGACAGAGGGGAGATGGGAAGGGGGAGGGGGGGCGTATCAAGTAGCCTATCTCTGGCCTGGCCTGGCCTATTTTCCTGGCCGCTCTAGGCTAGATGCAAACCGCGTGTTGTTTACGTTTCAACCCACGACAGGGAACAGAAGTAAAGGTCAGGGAGAGGGCACAGCCGGATGGGAAGGCAAAAAAACAGACACAATACAATAAGCCTAGAGGCCTTCGTTATAATATAGGGGTTTATAGGATCGATATAGATCTAACTTTTAAGCCGTAGGCGAGATCTAAGCCACTCATATTACAAGTAATCTTGCCCTAAGCGACTCATCTTACAAGTAATCTTGCCCTAAAGGACTGCCCGGAGTTGAGAATGAGTAAAAGGGGCACCCATAAAATGATATAACTAAAAATGTAATGTTTCAAACCAGTCAAAAAACATATTCAAATCAACATATTAAATCTACAAACAACACTACAACAAAGACCAAGGAAGGCACTCCCATCCAACACCCTTGGTTGACACAAAACAAAAACAAACAAAAAACCAACGAAAAAGCAAAGATTACCAAAGAAAACCAAAGCTATTCATACACAAGCCTTCCTTGGTAAGGAAAAAAAGAAAAAAAAAACCTAGTAGAAGTTTAAACTACTCACCAATAAAGCGAATACATTCAGGGAAAAATGATGACAGATTCTGTGACCAATGATCTGAGATTGGAATCTGGAGGTACTTGAAGTCTTTCTCATTTTCAAACATGTTGGGCACATTAGACGTGACGTTGAGAATGTAAGAGATGCCATACTTTTGAAGTTGTGCTAAATCTGCTGAATTCTTAGCGCTGCCCAAATAGAGGTTGGAAAGAACTTCAACTGGGAACGGACAAGAGATAGGGCTGGCAGTACTACCCGTACTGCAAGTCGAGAGGGTTTCTCCATCTCCAAAACCAGGTTCCTCTGATATCCGAAGATTACAAAGTCCCATAATACTGCTTTCATGGTCCTGAGATTGGCAATACTCCGGAAATCGTTCCTCGAATGTCGAAAAACCACCTGAAAATTAATAAAAATAAAAACATTCATTAAAGATCTAATCAAAATATCAAGTCTAAGACTAAGAGCTAGCATAATGATATTCAACTCAAATCATATCATAACATTCAGGGTAAGAGGGAAGGGGATCGACACAATGTGCCGGGAAACTAGGCGAGACCTAGAATGATCCAGGGGAGGCTAGTCAAACAGGGCTAAAAAAAAAAAAAAAAGAAAAAAAAAAAAAAAAGAAACTATGAGGGTGATTCACGCTTCAATAACACTAAAATGTAATGAGTTGTAGATATAAACTGAATTTACAAAACAATTACCAGTCTCATTCCATGTTAAAGAAACTATAAGACTAGGCGATGGACCTGTGTATACAATTGCCTTGACCCGATTTAAGTTTAAAAGAACTCATGATGTAGACTAGATCTATTTCTCTATGACCCTTATTCAATCAAACTGAGGGCCACTTGACCAAAAGCTCTGGAGATCTAGATCCAGGCTAGATAGAAACCTTAATATTTTATCTACAAAATGTACTATAAAAAAGTACAACAAAACTTGATTCTAGATTAGATCATCAGAACCCAGAATCTAGGAGCATACCCATTTGTGATCGAGCCGACAACTTTCTCTAGGATTAAGTCTTTGAATGAAGTCGGTTGATCACGGAATGTCCGATTTTCAGAACACACATGATGTACAGCATGTTGAATGGGCTGAGATGCTCTGGCTTGACCACTGATGGATCAAGCCTCAAAAGAGAAAAACAAGCCTGTGATTTTTATTAAAATCTAGGCTATCTACTTGAATATATATTTGGCCTAGATCTAGATCAAAATCTAAAGCCTATATATAGGCCTATATAGATCAAGATTAAGATATAGATCTAGATTTAAGCTTCACATGGAGGTACAGGCTTACATTCAAGGCTAGAGTAGATCTAGATTCAGATCTCAATCAAAATCTTAATCTAGGCTACAGAGATCTAGGCCTACTTGATTAGATCAAAAAATCTTGATCTTATAGGCCTACTTAGGGGCCTAGGCCATAGTAGACCTTTAGAGGCCTATATTTTAGATCTCTAGATCTATACTAGATCAATGCTTAATTATAGCCGTCAAAATCATAACCTGGATAAAGTCTAGATCTACTTACCAAGGAGAAAAGAGGCTCTAGCTCCGTCTTGCCTCAATTTCTTGACCAAAAGGTTGATGATAGATGAAGGGTTCGAGTTGAGGTCAGTTGAACATTCATCATAAAGCACAATAGAAGCCGTTTTGGACTTATTACAAAATTTTTCCTTTGCTTCATTGCTTTGAATCACTGAGCTGATGTTCAAGTTGCCTCTCTTTAGTCTTTTGAACATCAGGGATGGCAGACTGATGTTGATGGCGCCTCTGATGTGAGATCGGCTAAATTCCGACTGTGGCCTGCAATCCACGGTGAGAACATTTTTTGAATTTTTCATGAATTCCTCGCATAGTCGGTCTGGACAACAGTAATCCCCAAGGTCGTTGGACATGTTAAATGATTCTCTGGAAGGCATCTGAACATGAAAAGGAACCAAATAAGTACAATCTTAGAATACAATCAGAGGAATGAACTCGGGAACTGTTAATATGAAATGACCCTTGATGAGAATAATAAAAGGCTAAAAGAGGCCAACAAATGTGTAAGATAAGACGATGAGCTAATAAAGCATTATTCTAGATTTCTGGATCAGAATGCTCTGGTGAGAGAGATCATTGAATGGGTTTTCTTGAGCGATCAGACGAGGTTATGAGGTATGCTAGAATGAGTGGAGTGGAGGAGTTTGTGTAGGGTATTGTGTACAGCTTCAATATCCGCAGTGTCTCTGTACACTTATAGAACGTTAATTAAAATTTAGATTCTATATCGTAGATATAGATCTAGACAGAACCCTACCGTGAGTAGTTGAAGATCAATTTCAGAAATCTTTGATGAGAAATTGGTTTCGTATATGAAACAATGATCTTGAAGTTGGAGTAATCCGTTGTGAGGGGAGGGGGGTACCTCGAGAAAACTAGATATCTAGTCTTGATAAGCAAATCCTTCGCTATGAGAACATGTTGACCACAATAGTTTACGATTATAGTCACTCAATATCGAATGATTTCCACAATAGTAATATTAATCCTTGATGAATGTTCTTTTATAAACAAACCAAGTGTAGTACGATATCCTCGGGTTTTTGGCTACTAATTTTCACCCGAATCGATTGAAGAATGGCGTCCACGGCTCGCTTATATAGAAGAAGTACAGACTAGCAGTCAACGAATCAGAACTTGGCTCCTCCCATCCAGCATAATGATTTCCTTTTTGGGGACACACGTGAATACATAAGGCGCAATACGAATGACGGCCTCAAAATACCCACCATTCAGACAACCAGCAGGTTACGGCATTTTCTAAAAATAACCGACCCGCGCTCGGCCGTGGTGCAATGGCCTCCCTCGCCCTCACCTCTTCCTTCTACAACTCTCTCTCTCTCTCTCTCTCTCTCTCTCGCTCGCTCGCTTGCTCTCTCGCCTCCTAGCCTATCTTTGAAATGTGTGTCGAGTGTCGGTCGGTGTGTTGCGCCATTTCGGCGGATTTCGCTGAGGCGTGTTGCGCGTCGGCCTGAAATATGAATGTGTGTGTCCGTGTGTGGTGTGTGAACTGTGTTTGTGTGTCTGTACGTGGGGTCTGAAAACGAATGCAATGTTTACAAAGTACAAAGACTGAAGTTGGACACAGCATTGCCGAAAAATGAAAGTGGAGACTGAAAAATGTGCCTAATGTGACATAGATTCTAGTTTCTTCCTTCTCTTCGTCATTTTGTCTTCTATTATATTATAACACACTATGAACAGTGTCTATTAATTTTCAGTAAATCTAATAATCATTATTATAACAAACAAAAAAAAAACAAACAAAAATGACTGGTAACATACAAATTTAAAGGTTAAGAATACGTGTATATAATATATACAGCCTTATCGTATTTCATTAAGATTACACAGATGGGATACCTATACATGTATATAATATATATATACATGTATATTTATATATATATACATGTAGATTCACATAAAATTTGATATATCATGGATCTATATTATGATATTACAGATGTACCTAGATTCGAATCTAATTGTTTAATGTTCTTTTCTGGGGATGTTAAAAACTCCGTGTTACTAGCCATCTATGATTTGGTAAATGAGTGGAATGAGAAAGTATTTTGATAATCAAAACCGTGTACAAAAACACCCTGGTAGACACATACACGCGCGCAGTCACACACACACACACACACACACACACACATATATATATACACACATAATACCATTTTTGGCAAAACTTTTGTTTGTTTTACAGTGCAACGAAAGTGTTGTAATTTATAGTGACTGAAATAAGATATTATATAGATCTAGACAGAACGTATTAAACGTGAAAAGTTCAGTTTCAATATCGATGACGAACCTATAATGAAATAAGAGTGTACATGTACAACAGAAATAGAAAGCGAAGTAAGCTTAGAAAGATGAGATTAAAGTAGGCCTACAGTTACTGTGAGTATGAGTATGAGGTAAGTGTGACGAAAGCTTCCTGTGCATGAGATACTGGCGGACTGGCGGATGAACATGGTTGTGACGGGTCAAAAAGGGGACAGAAAGTGAACCAGTAGCGATAACAGATCTAATTTATTTTTAATCATATGCAGCCACGATACACACAATGTAAATTAAGTTTCGGGCATATTAGTAGCCGTTAGATGGCGCGAAGATAACAGATGAGCGGAGGATTGAACGCAGCAGCATGCATAGCGTTTACAAGAGAGAAGAAAAAAAAAACCACACAAAATAATCAACACGAGTAGGCCACAGAGGGGGACGTGACGTAGACCCCTGTGTCAGTGACAAACACAACTAGGAAGAATAGAGAAAGGGGGAGACGAGGAAGAAAAAGGGTTGTTGTGCTTTTTATTTCTTCTCTTTCGAATGCCCTCCCCCGCCGCCCTTCCCGCTGATCCCCCGAGTTTGGCGCCAGGCCAAATAACACGCGTAGCGCAAGCCTACACACTAACCACCAACACGCGGGGCGAAGTCTTCGAAGATCGCTGTTTGGCCCCCGCCTTGTGAATGATCGCGGTGTACTGTGCCCCCGTACACACATACATTATAGCCTACACGTACACTCAAACCCGAATCCTCTGGCCTGCGATAGGCTAGGCCTATCCGTCCGCGAAGGGAGTAGGAGTAGAAGAATGAATAAATGAATAAATGAGTGTTGGCAGGCAACCCGACCCGTGCCACAACGAGCCAATGTTGATCTGGTTGGAGTTTGGAGTTTGGGCGTGTTTTTAGTTTGGAGTTTTGGCGGACTGAATGAGGACAAGAGGCCATTGATTGTAATTTATGTCGAGACCGCAGGCAGGACGAGGCTGGGGCGGGACGGGTTTGTTTTGGGGAGAGGGAGGTAGACTGAGAAGGGAGGAAAGGGGGCCGGGGTAGGGGTTTGGGGTGGGAAAGTGGAGGGCGATAGCGCCAGGGAATGAATGAGTGAAGGTCGTGAGGACGAAACTAACCGGAAGGGAAGGGGGGTTGAAGCAAAGGTCGGGTCGGAGGCATGAGGGGCAAGCCGACTCGGAATAGGCCTAACACGATTTTTTACACTGTGTTGTTATGACTGACAGCGTAGATCTATGAAACGTACACGACTCCTAGGAAAACCGGTAAGCCTACAGTGACTGTGTGTTCGCAGTTTATAGGCCATAGCCTACCCCTGCATACATACGGAGCTGTAGTAGGCCCAGGAGCCATGTTTTTCAAGCCTAGTCTTTTTCAGCAAGGGCAAACAGGAGAAATTATGGTCTTCTTCACAATGTATGAATGTAGGCCTCAGGCCGCGGTAGGGCCGGCCATTTTGTCAAGTAATGGCGGTGTGGCTAAAGATCCTTTTGATAGTAGTAGAAGCAGTTGCGTGGGTCGTGCACAAACAGCTTTTAATGTTAGAATCTATATCTGTAACATTTAGTAACTGGACCCAAGTCCAACGATAAAATCAAGGGAGGAAAGAAGCGGAAGTGAGACCTTAAAAAGAGTTGAGGAGAAAAGAAACTAAACAAGATCTATTTGATAATCGCTTTGTCTGATGTCTAGTCTCGATCTATCACTAGCACTTGATATAGAGACAAGACATAAATCTGGCGTGGATAAATTGGGCATTCATATCGCTCACATACACATTATATTAATACATAATGCGTCATACATGTCGGCCCCTACATACGTGCATAATTACATCCATCAAACCATCCATCCATCCATCCTTACATCCTTACATCCATCCATCCATCCTTCCATGCAGTCATACATACATACATGCATACATACATACATACATACATACATACACACATACATACATGCATACATGCATACATACATACATACATACATGTACATACATAACATACATGTACATACATACGTAACATACATACATCACAGATACATACATAGTAAAGACCAACACGTTGTTTTAATATCAAGATTTTATATCCAATTTAGATTCCAGTATTCGTTGTGTTAAAGTGACGTTTTTGTTTGTTTGCTTGTTGTTATGGTTGGCTTTTTGGTGTTGTTACATGTTTGTTTGTTTGTTTGTTTGTTTGTTTTTGTTTTGTTTTTTTTTTTGGGGGGGTTGTTTGTTTGTTTGTTGTTGTCTTGTTTCGTTGTTGTTGTTTTTTTTTT
This sequence comes from Plocamopherus ceylonicus, assembly GCA_039654545.1. Classification (NCBI taxonomy): domain Eukaryota; kingdom Metazoa; phylum Mollusca; class Gastropoda; order Nudibranchia; family Polyceridae; genus Plocamopherus; species Plocamopherus ceylonicus. The sequence continues at coordinate 7,174 of JBCJKF010090163.1, forward strand.
TTTTGTTGTTGTTTTGTTTCTTTTTGTTTTTTGGTCATGTTTTTCTTAAATTATTTCCGATTTAATAGACGAAAATTATTCCCGCATCTCCAGTCTATGTTGGAATAGAATATTGTTTCGGTCGTCGCATTCCCACCATATAAAATAGGCCGTCTCGAATTGTTGGACGACTGCAGTAATAAATGTCTGTGCAAGAAGTTCCTGTTGGGTCCAACTAAAGTGCGCAAAAAGGTTTCGTCTCAATGACCAGCAGAAATTGAATGAATGTACACGTACTTCCTATATCGTAGAGTGTATCCTAAAGGCACCACTCAAGAGTTAGGCACCCGTTTATGGTATTATAGTGGCGCCATGTGTATCGTAGAAACGGTTTGGCCCGATTATGATTTAGACGATTACATATTATTAACAAAAACAGTCAAATCTCTATTATTGTACCATTTACCATAACAGTCAGTTCTCCATACCTTTAATTTAACCATAGCACTAACAGTAACAGTCCGTTCTCTATACTATTAACTATAACAGTAAAAGCAGTCAGTTCTCCAAAATATGCACATGTACCATTAAAACCACAACAGTCACTTCTCTATACCTTTAATTATAACAGTTAGTTCTGTATTCCATTAACCATAACAGTTAGTTCTGTATACAGTTAACCACAACAGTCACTTCTTTGTACCTATAACTATAACAGTCAGTTCTGTATTTCATAAACCATAACAGTCAGTTCTGCATACCATTAACCACAACAGGTAACAGTCAGTTCTCTATACCATTAACTGTATTATTATTAACCATAATAGTCAGTTCTCTGTACACTGTACATGTACCATTAACCACATTAACCATACGCATACGAATCAGTTCTCTATACATTTATACCATTAACTACATACGTATAACAGCCAGTAATCAACAACAACAGTCAGGGAGTGTATAGTATAGGCATGGTGGTAAAAAGACTATGCTATTCTTGGCAAGCCGGTTGGTGTAAACTACTGTCCACTGGTTCATCCCTTCATTGTCTTAGTCTTAGTCTTAGTCCTAGTCCTAGTCTTCATAATAGCTGACAAACTCAGATAGCTGAGTATTCTTGTCAACGCGCCTTTAAAGTATTGTATTACTTTAGTATTTTGATACTAGTGTTGTACATTTAAGTTTCTGTTTGAAAACGTCTGTATCTTTGCTGTACTTAACATTGGTAGAGAGTTTATTCCACAATCTGAATGTATTACGGAAATATGAAAACATGTATAAATGGCTATCTACATTGGATGAAGGCAGTGTAAATGTTTGAGCACCAGATCTTGTGTGGCTATTTCTCATATTGAATTCCTCTAGTGGTGATATTGCTTGTCCATTAATTGCTTTGAAAAGAATATCTGCTTTATTCCTAGCTCTTTGTTCTTTGAGGGGTATCTGGATAGATCTACATACATGGTAATTTTATCTCTCCAAATGAAATTGTTCCCATCTGATTCTGTACATGGCGTATACGGAATTTTCATTTGGGGACCACAGAAAATGTGTGGATCGAACGTGTCCGACAGAATTTTTTAAATGCTAATCTTATGTACAAATGTATTTGGGGAGATGCGTCGAAATGACTTTGTAAGAATTCAGATTCAGATACCCTTGTCAGAGTTAGATCAAATGCAATCACAAACTTGCTATAACGCTAAAAAAAATAATAAAAAAATAAGTAAATAAAATTGAAAGCCTTCAAAAATAAAGAACTAAGGCAGAAGAACTGAATGACAAGATTTTTAAAAAATCCATACAAACAAAAACAAAACTCAAGAAAGAAAAAAAAAAAAAAAAGAAAAAAAAAAAGAAAGTAAAAACAGAAACAATTTTGGCACAACAATAGACGGTCCTTAATATGTAGACTCCATGTTGTGTCGGATTTCCATTCGGTTTCTCACATGAGCCACATAAAGGGTAGCAGCACTAATCATAATGTATACAGGCAATACATTATAAAATACTATCAAATTATAACAATACTATTATTACACCGATGCATGATTTTTTTGGAAATACCTTTTACCAGCAGTACCGGGAAGCAAATAAAACGGATGGATTTCATACTAGTGCCAGGTTTTCTGTAGTGATTATAGATTATCGGGAATGGCTGGAACCCAGAACCAGACGCAACATAGGTCCTACATCAGAATCTGTTCTACCATGTTAACTCTTTGCATACTACGAACTGATATAATATCAACGTGAGCTGTGACTACAATTTGCCCATATAATGGGATGTTATGCGTAATAATACGGACAAATTGTAGTCAAAGAGTTAAATGGTGCTCATTCGACGATGGTTGGGCTCATGGTTGCACAAAAAGTTGAATACAGTCGACTCCGCTTGATTCGATGTTGGTGTGGGGAGATAAAAAAGATAAAGATATCTGTTGTTCAAGTGAACTGTTGATAGATGTTGTACTACAGTTGGGAGGGGGGGGGGGTCTTTTCCAAAGAAAATGATCGATTTATCCGGAAATCAAGTTAAGCGACGTCGAGTCAGGTGGAGTCGATTGTACTTATCTACTAATGATAGACCGGGGATTGGTGTTAAATGGGTTATGTCTGTATATGTCTGTATATGTTACATGTCTGTATAGAAACAGTAGTGGCACTGGGCTGATTGGTATTAAGTGATTTATAGCAATACTGCAGACACAGTGTAATGAAATAGATCTGACACATTTAGATCAACGCAATTTCAATTAGCCCCGAAAAGAATAACAACAAACACATACGGATGGATTTTACTAGAAAAATAAGATAAGAAATATTTACATGTTTTTGGATCCACTGAGACTTGCATTCGGGCGAGGCGATTCGGTACCACTGTTCCGGATTCAAGTCTCAGTAGAGATCCAAATTTTTCTTTCTTACTTTTCAATATATATATATTTTTAAAAATCTTCCCTCTGTGCTTGTAATTATTCTCTATGGGCCCCATTGAAATTGTCTCGTTCAACTGTGTCAGATATATTTTCATTGGCTCATACTCGTCTCTACTGTAACTGTAGACACTGCAGTTTAGCACCGGGGTAGGATAACCCACATTAAATCAGATTCTTGGTGTACTATGTATATTAACCGAATTCTGGCCTGATGAGCGGCATGCAGGGTTGAGAGCGAGAGCTGTTGGCATGTCGGTTGTCAGTACGATTTACACTACACAGTTCGTCTGCTCCTGTGTTGTGTTGGTCAGACAAACCCAGGGGCGAAGGGTCACTCTTGTCCCCAGGCACGCATGCCACATTAGATCAAATAGATGTTTGTAGTCGTGTCATACCCGAATGAGTCCATGTCACGGTTTGCTTTTGTTTTAAGACCAAGCATGGAAAA
>JBCJKF010090274.1:0-10536 GCA_039654545.1 Plocamopherus ceylonicus
CATTTGTGTAGCATTGAAAAGTATAAATGTCCCATCCAAAGTATTTTATTTAGTATAATTTTATATAATATTTCTATTTCTTTCATTCTCTCTGTACCCGAACTACTGTGTCTCTTTCTCTCTGAATCCCTTATCCCTTCACTCTCTTCCTCCCATGTCCTTCCTGCTCTCCCGCCCACTAGCGTCTGCTTGTCTGTATCTTATTTGTCTTTCCATCAAGATCTATCTCTTCACTTGTTGTGTTGGTTATCTTTTTTTTTTCAATCTATGCATTAATGTAAAGTGATTATATGTGTATTATGACTTTACGTGTTTTTAAATATATTGTACACATTGTAAATCGCCATGGAGCATTGTAAATGGAAATGGTGCTATATAAATATCCACTTTATCATTATTATTGTTATATTATAATCTTAACCAGTTTCAAGTAAGAAACATAAAGCGTACGCGTCGAGGAGGCCAAGCGATCCTTTTACTTTCTGCGCGTCACGTTGTTTGATGGTTAATTTTGTCAGGGCACAAAACGTAGTTGAGAAAAAAAAACAAAAAAAAAACAGGTGATGTTCCTTACAGAATCATTTTTTCAGGTTGCTCTTTTCTTTTAAGTACTTTCATCATGGGGAAAAACGTCCACTTAATGAAGGAAAGCTATTACATATATATAGCGCAATGTCTGCTTATTATAACATTAGCTATTAACTCTTATTCATTTATTACCAAAATGTTAATATAAACCAGTGGTTTCAGTGCGCATACCTCATGATATCGACTGCTTCTCATCCAGCGCGTATATTTCATTCCTGGAGTATCTATTGCATACCAGCATAGAGACTTAAGTCCATGTTTTGCTGTTACCCAAATAGTAGGTGTTTGGACTGAAAATCTCAACATTGTAAAGACTTTTCTCGGGAGAAGTGCACGTCAAATTAATTATTATTCCACTCATGACTTCCTTTATCATTCATCATCGTGTTGATTAAGCGTATGATAAGTAATTATCTTAATTAAATTTGATCTGCAAAAAGAGCGTTCACCTCCTTCAGCAAAGCTGATATAGAGTGAAAAGAGAAAATGCGAAATGAAAAGTAACCATCCAACTCAATGCAGACCAATAATAAATGCGCTCAAAAAAGAAGAAAGAAAATGTGAAACGGAAAAAAGAAAGGAAACGAAAATGAAACGGAAGAAGGCACACAATATAGATAACAACAATCCCCAAATATATATAAAGAACACAGAAAGTAATATATATTTTATAGAAATAGAGAATTAACAAAATTAATTCACAATCAAGATCATTGAATATCTCAGTAAAATACGGTCAAACTAACTAAACGTCCATGCCATTCTATAGAGCATTCTAAACAATGTATCTCCTTGTAGGATGCTAGCTTTCTGTATGCAAGAATAACAAAGTTATAGTCGATCCAAAACGACCTTATGAAGATTGGGCTTGCAAAACCTAACAAATTTTTGAAGCAAATCAAGTCAATTCATTATCAAGAGGAAAGCCGTGAATTTTACCATTTTTGTCAAACCAAAACATTATTCTAATTAGTAGCATTTATTGATTAAATTTTGCTTGTTCACTATCAAATGAACTTACCTGAATGTAGACTTAGATTTAGGAATTTTTTTTTTCAAAAGATGACCGAATGAACTTGGCGCATCACCACATCTTATAGACAAAAGAGCGATGGCGTTGCACGTATTTTAGAGATGAAGCACAAATGTGCCACACACATTGATGTGTTTAGTTGAAAAGAGCAATGGCGTTGCATGTCAACTGCTTGCATGTGCCACACACATTGATGTGTTTAGTTGGAAATTATGAATATACGATTCTGGCCGGCTCATAATATGATATCTGGAATGAATTTGCTATTACGCACAGATCCTGGCTTCATCGATGAGACAACGAATTCTAGATCTGCCTCAGGCAACCCGATGTCTTACAAATTATTAGGAAATACCTATCTTATATTTTACTATTTCTCATTGTTGCGAGGTCAAAAAGTTGTAAAGGTTTTTCAAACCATCATATCTCTCAACTGTTTGGTTGATTTCATGTAAATGTGTATTCAATATCAATAAAAGTTCTTCCTGTTTCCGGTGATGTATCATTTATTCATCTTATGTCTTTGAAAGCGGATTTAGGCCATTTGTACCAACTTTCTTTTGGACTGGAGTATATTACAGAAAAAACGACAACACTAGCATGACTATCACCAATCCATATTGATTTAAGATATTCTTCACTTCATTTTAATTTCACGATTCCATGAGCTTGTTTTCTCTCAACGATATAGTAAATGCCATTGAGTCTTTCAAGTTATGCAATGTTTTTGCTTGAGCCTTTGAGTACAGCGAGATGTAGAAAAAAATTTAACTTAACGATAAAGCAACGTTTTGAAAACGAAATAAACAACAGCGTTAAATGACTCAAATAAGAGACACCTAGATAAAACAATTCCTACTGTTGACGTAAGCCTGAGCAAGAAATAAAACCCCCCAACAAGAAGCAAGCAAATAAACAAAGGAACAGCAAACAAGCAAAACAACCAACAGAAAAAAAACGAAACAAACTAACCCCTCTCCAAAAGAAAACAACAACAATAAAACAACAACAACAACAACAAAAGAACACAAACAACAACAAAGCAACTAAAATGCTTCTAATTTGATGGCCAACATCAAACAAAGTATAAGACCAATTAACATTCTTGAAAAGGAAGAAGAGATACCGTATGATAAAACATGGAGGAAATACTCATTATTGTATCAAGTAAGATACAAACACAAAACAAACACAAAAAAAAACAAACAAAAATGCAAAGACAAAACATTCCAAAATTAATCAAAACGGAAAAAAACAAAAGAAAAAAAGCTCAAACAAAATTTTTCAAAAAGTAGCAAAGAACCGAATCCAAAGTCAAAAAACAAAAACAATAACAAAAAAACAAAAGCAACAACCTTCTCCCCTCCCACACGCCACCCCTCATACGTGAGGGCTAATTTCTTTTATAGTCCGTTCTGTGGAAACATATCAACGTTTTTTTAACTGTAATTCGTGAAGCAATCTATAAACATTTCTGAAATTTCGCACAGTTACATTTGGCGTTCATGTAACACAATTGTTGTTTTTTAACGATACAACGGTTGAAAAGATGTCTGTTTGTTGTAGGTCCACCATCGGACAGATCCGTGCCGATTGAGTCAGGTCAGCGCTAAGTCGAAAAATATTCGGTGGCTTTTCCGTGGTCTACACCCATATAACCCGGTCTGAACTTCCCCCAAACTCACTTTTTGCTTTAAGTGGTTGGGTTATAATTACAATGAATCATCTCTATTGAATTACAGGAAACAATTTATACGAGCTGTAAACTTGATACACTTTAATCGTCTGTAAAAATGCGAAAGCAATTTGTGAAGATTCCGTTTATGATTGGTTGTGTTCTACTTGTGCTGCCCCATGGCTTCATATGGTACTGGGGCAATATTTCTGTTTACCCATTATCCTACGTCGCCTGCACGTCAGAGTCCAGTTCCGGTGTCGAAACTCCATGGTTTATCTCCCTTTTCCTGGTGGCCTGGAATGGAACAATTCTTGCCAGTGAGAGTGTAGCCAAATTCATAAACATGCGTTGGCTCATCTTTTTAGCAATACTACTGGGAGACATCGCAACGCTGTCGTCGTTCTTCACCATCAAAATCTCCTTGGCATTATTTACCTTCACTAGCTCTGTGATTCACGGATTGACCTCCGGCACTGTGTTCGGTAGCATGATCTATCTGGTGGCCAAAATTGCTGAGGAGGACGTAGGCGTATTTATCGCTCTTATTCAAGGTGCGTACGTTGTTGGAGCGATGATTGTCAGCCAAGTGGCAACATTGTACGTCAATCCCAACAATGAGATACCCAACATGAGGCTGGGGTCCACTGTATTTTTCTCTCAAAAAGATGTCGTGGATAGAGCGCCCTCTTTGTTCCTGGTTTTGGGCTGTTTCTTTGCCGCCCTTCACGTCATCGGTCTCGTCCTCATTAATTTCACACCCGGAATCGCCAACCTTCTGTGGAACCACGTAGAGCCTTCAGAAAGAGGGCCCCTTGTGGAGAAAGACAAGATCGAGGACTGCGAGGATTTGCGCCAAAAGAACCCCGACAAGAACAATATGATTGGAAAAGACTACACACCAAAGGAAGTTTTAAGGTCTCCCATTTTTTATGTTCTGTGGGTGTCGATCTTCCTGTTTGAAATTCCTACTATACTTCTTCTTAACTATTGTAAATTTTTTGGTCAGATTTGGATTCACGATGATGAATTTCTGACAAACATGGGTACAGTCATGTTGGTGGTGGGCGTTGTGTGCAGGGTAATGTCTGGACGATGCATTGACAAATTTGGTCTCAGGAGCTATTTTATTTGTCAAATGACTGCACTCGCGTTAGTAAATTGTTGGTTCTACTTTACACCGATGACAAACCGGTGGCTGTACTTTATTACGACTGTTATATTTGGCGGTATCTTGGCAGGGACTTTCACGTCCTATGTTGTGGCCTCAGCTGTAATTTTCGGGAGGACTCACGTATCAACAAACTTCGGAATGCTCATGACATCTTCAGTCGTTGTTAATATTGTGGCTCCAAAAATTATCCATCTCATTTTGGATAACTTTGGCTGGTTTGTAACTTTCGCATCGTCCACTGTGTTGTGTATCATCAATATGATTTCTGTACTTCTTTCCATCCCTGATGTATAGACAAACTTGTTCAAGTATTTTACAATACACTTGGAAATATATTAAATGACATCGTAACTTTCATACTCTCGATGAAATTATAATATGAATGATGTATTATATATCAAAACCATGACGTCCTTTTTGGACACGATGAAATAATTGCATAAACTAGCAAGGTTGCCAACTCTACGAACGGGGAATTTAGAATCACGCTACACGTTATGATAATTTGCAAGAACACCCATGAGACACCAATTTAACCACACTTGCTGCAAACACGTTATAATGAACCCTACCTTCAAATTTTAGATTTATCACTTTATTTGTGTTTGAGACTCTCCCGCTCCCCCCCCCCCTCCGCTCACTTTGTTTCCCCACGGTGCAAAATGGTACAGAAGATATCGAGATTTGAAGCTAGGCCTACCTCACAAGTTGTTTGAAAGTCAAGCGGAAGGAAGGAACTATGTGATTGGCTGAATAAAAAATGTCCACTCAATTGCAACGTTTTGTTTCTCCCTGTTTAATAGTGCTCTAATAAGGATTTTTAATGACTTTTTGTAAATTAATCAGGCTATTTTGGGATTTTAAAGTATGCCCACGTAAAATCGCATTGGTAGTATTATCAAATCCATATGTTTTTGGAATTTGTGAACGTCCTACAAAAAATTGTATACCTATGACATTAGCTCATTTATAGTATGATACATATTTTAATTCTTATTGCCTTATTACTAGAAGGTTTCGTTTTGTCCTCAAAAGCATTTTATGAAGTAAGTTTTTCTTATGGCGCTTTATAAGTTGATATTTTATTAGAAGTAATCTATTGATTCCAAAGGCTGGTGCAGGATTATTAAAAGCTTTTTGATTGATGGAATATGTATCGTCTTACTGACTTAAATCCTTTCTCCTTCTAATTGTCAGATCAGGATGACTCGGCTAATTTTCTACGCTTCGCTGTGAAATCGCTCCATAAACATATGTTTTACGCCAATGTTCTCAAATATCCAGATCAGTTTCGGTTTTAATTGTTTGGGGTTTTTTGGTGGATCTGAAGGCGTCTCAAATTCGGTGTAATATATTATTGAAATGTGAAATTCTACCAAAAATAATAATTGAAGAATGAAGATGTTTCCTGCTTTGAGAGAAAAATGGCTATAGGATTGAAAGCTAAAAATTCCATGACAGTCTGAAAATTTATGCACCAGAAACTTAAGACAAAACCAGACATTTTTGCTCTTCGAATAACCGACAGTGATGAATTAACCAAAGAGGACAATGAAAAGTTTGAATTGATGGGCGACTTTTTTCAGATGGTTTCCTTCCATATCTGGCCGTTGGCTATTTATAAGGCGGCGAAAGGGAATGAATTTTGCAACAACTATTTAATTAGTTAAACATGTAACAGTAGTTGTAAGATATTTGGATAATTTCAAAATAGCATGTTCTGTTATTTTGGGAATCTAATCCTTTCTTATCATGATATGAACAATGTTTTCTTATAATAATCGTTCGATGTTATTCAATTTTTAAAAAGTCATGGAAAACCCTTTTACAAAATGTTTAGGTCTTAAGAAAAATCCTGGTGTTCTATATTTTGCATTTAGTCATTTAGCCTTTGATTATATGCCACATGTAACGTTCCGTATTAAGTTAATGTCTGTGATCAACTAGCTATATTCGTAACTGGGTGAAGGTTTTCAAACGCATCGTAAACAGTTGTTGTAAATTTTGAAAGGTCTGAAAATATTGATATCGTAAGTTGCGACACTTAAAGTAATAACTGGCCCTCTCTTCTTTATATTTTCATACAAATGATGTACCAAATACGTTGCCTATACCATGTACATTTTTTGCAGATGACACTAATATTTATTATTGTGCAAATGATGCCCATGTTTTGCAGAAAGATGATTACATTTAGCTTGAATGGCCGGATAAATGCATATTGAAAAATGTGTTTTAATGATTCAAAAATATGTACAAAGGTTTGCATATTGGTAGAAATAACCCATTATTTGATTATTATGTGTACAGTAACAGAAACCAAATGTTGGTCTTATAAATGGCAACTACACTTCAATAATTCAAAATCTAAGATTTTACATATTGACAAAAATAACCCTGGTCAAAACTATTATATAGATTCTAAAGAGTCAATTGTTAAAAATGTAACGGAGTCAGAGAAAGACATTGGTGTGGTATTTGAATTTTGATATTCACATTCATGGATGTGTAAATAAGGCCACAAAGCTCGTTGGTATTATATTTCGTAGTTTTGTTTTTATAAATGTTAATGTGTCCATGATATTAGATAAATCTCTTATTCGGCCTGTATTGGAGCACTGTATTTGTATTAGGAGCCCTTTGTTCAAACGGCAATCAATTATCATTGAAAATTTTCGAAGGCGTGGTACGAGACTCTTGACTGCATTCGATGAAAATATTTTTGGAGATCGTTTAAAGTTTTTAAAATTTCCATCTTCAAAATACAGAAGAAAAAGAGGAGATTTGATCCCATTGTATAAAATTGTTCATTGCATTGATGATCTGGATTATAGACATTTTTTTATTTTTCACATGTTTATTTTACTCGGGGGATCAATTTAAAATCTACATTAGGGGATGTAACACCACTGTAAGACACCATTCATTTTTGTTTAGAGTTGTAAAAATTTGTAATAATTTAAATTTTCGAAAGAAAAATTCAAAGTGCTTAAATCGTTTCAAGATTGCCGTTGACAAGGAGCTCCATGATGAAATTTTTTTTTTTATTATTAATGACTCATGCCATAATATAGTGCTCTGTAAAAATAATACATTGTATGTTTATCATACCACAGGGCATTTAAAGGTCAAGAGACCTATAGGCAGAACTTTATCACATATGTTATGTTATGTCATTTGTCTGTAGTTCTAAAAGCAGTGTCATATTTGATTCAAATCTAACTTGACTTCCATCATCAAGATATTAATGATAGAGAGAACAGATTACATGGGATTATGTATAGATGCTCGATGCATGTAAACATACTTGTATGTTACTTTTCTGTGAAACACTGGTTATATCTGTCTTGGAACGTCGCGAAGGTCTTTGGAGCCCGCTATTTTAATTGCTGCCAATTATCATTGAAGATTACAGAGAAGAACAACAAAACTGTAACTCAAGGTTAGATGCATGCCGTACGAGGAAATACTAAAATACATAATACAGTAACTGTCTCTTATATCCAGAATAGAAAGGGTGAACCTTATACATATATGCTCAATATTGTTCATGGTATGGACAGCAAGTAATGAGTTCATGTTTTAAAATGCTCTCATTAACTATTCAAAGAAGGGTTAGGCGTAGGGGGGGGGGGGGCTGGAGGGTGAGGGGGTAATACACATAGTTATGTTTCAGACAATTCGAAAAATATGGGACAAATTTAATTTATTTGTAGAACAGTTAAACTTGGAGTAGCCTCTCTTTTCTACTCAAATGCTTGGAAAATATTAATTCATAAAAAAAAAAGGATATCAATCATTTTGAGGAGCAATTGGTACAGATTTATTGAATATATGTTTGCATGAAAATGGAGCATTTAATGCGATAAATCTCACATTAATAAAAGAAGAAATTACATTTTCTGTCTATTTTTATTTGATCCAAATCCTATTTTGAAAGCCAAAAATTACAATGTTTTGTCATCAATGTCCCCCCCCCCCCACCTCCCCCCAAATTAGGGGCCAAATACCTAAACCAAACAGAACCCCTTCACTTCTGTCCCACACGCACATCTGCCTCACCATGTCATCTCTTTACACCATGGTTCACATAAAATAGAATGCAGAACTAAAAATCTAATAAATAAGTAGATAAAAATAATATATCAGATACTACTCAACAAAATGACACATTTTTTTCAATAGATCCCTAGGCCAATGGAACTATGTACATGTAGATTCCAATGAGACACATATGGCACAGCCCTTGCCTTATCTATTCTAGCTTAGTCCTTGCTCACAAACAAAAAAATCAAATTACAAGTATTTGCAGTCTTCTCTAATTTGCTAGAAATATGTACAAATTATGATTCGCAGCTCGGAGAGCAAAAAACAACAACAAAACAACAAAAAACAACAACAACAAAAAACACACAAAAAACCCAAAACAAAACAAAACAAAAAAAAAGAAAAGAAAAAGAAAAAAAAAGAAAAGAAAAAGAAAAAAAAAAGAAAAGAAAAGAAAAATCCCAATTCTCACAATCGAAATACGCCTATGGGAACCAAGACAGATGGTAATGGCCCAAAATTCTGGAATTTGATTCAGAAAGACCTTAGAGCCAAACTGGTAGCCCTGGGCTTAGAGCTAATGTATTTACTATAAAAAATGGCACCGCTGTTACGTCCGTAGTGGTGTCCTGGTCTATTCTTCATAATTTATTTTACGTTTGGTTCAATATAAACATTTTTATTTCATTCAATGTAATTACTTATTATATTTTCATTATTTTTTTCCTTTTTTATTCAATATTGTGATTTAAATTTACTTGGAGAATATATTGTATTCATTGAAGAGTTAATTCCGCCGAAACCGTGGGGCTATCTTAAGCTAAAAATCTAGTTTGGAAAGATGAGAGGTCATTGGAGCAAATTTCATCCCAAAAATCTGATCTTGATTTGATAGAGTCATCCTATTTGTTGTGTTTTTAAATGAATAGGGGTCAAGTCCCTCTTGTGGTGCATAATGTTTTCTGAAAAACCGTTTTTTGCTTTTGTTTGTTTTGTTGCGTTTTTTTTTCTTTTTGTTTTGGTTTTTTTTTTGTTTTGTTTTTTTGCATGACGCGCACAAATTCCGGGGGTTAGGGGTAGGGGGGGGATGGGGGGAGCCCACAATGAGCACTTCATTTTTTAAAGAAAGGCTTTATATTTGGTATGTCTCAACGCACTGCTCCCAGTCAACATGAAATTTGGCGTGCTTCAGTGATCAATTTCAGTCCCAGTGTTATTTGCAATTCAGACACAATCACTTACTCGTGTCATGAGTAAATTTAACGTGCCTTACCTGTTCTACGCAGATACACACAAATCTATGCCTCTTTCTCTTCTCGTGATAGTGATAAGTTCTTCCACAGCATTGTTAATTGTATTCAAGAGGTGAAAGTGTCAGTGGATGAGAATAGACTGAAGTTGAATGATGATAAGACCCAAAATATATGTGGCAGTGATAAGAACTTGAGAGATGTTAACAAATCTAGCATTGAAATAGGAGACATCTGTACGCTGTATTTCTTTTGCACCAACGGTTAAAAACCTTGGAATTCACATTGACTCCAATTTGTCTATGTCAAAGTAAATCAGCCCTGTCATGAAATGTATCTACCTTGATTTAAGAAGAATTGGCCAAATCAGACATCTTATCTCAGTTGACATAGCCCAGATGCTTGCCACACCACTCACAACCTTCTGCAACATGAGCTACACGCTAGTCTCTGCTACCAAAAACTCTCAAAGATTCTCAAAGACAACACCTATCCTTTATTTGGCCAAATCACCATCTCGGCAGGAGTGGAAGGTTGCTGTCCCCCAGAACCAAGACAGGAAGGTACAGAAGATCATTTTTGCCATCAGCAATAAAAATTTCATAATTCACGAATCATTGGCCATCGTATCGATTATCGATTGATATTATCTGGCTCATTACTTTATAAATAAGCATGTACTACTTGTTAACGAGAAAGAGAGATAGAGAGAGAGAGAGAGAGAGAGAGAGAGAGAGAGAGAGAGAGAGAGAGAGAGAGAGAGAGAGAG
>JBCJKF010090385.1:0-10534 GCA_039654545.1 Plocamopherus ceylonicus
TCTCTCTCTCTCTCTCTCTCTCTCTCTCTCTCTCTCTCTCTCTCTCTCTCTCTCTCTCTCTCTCTCCCTCACTCTCATCTTTCTCTTGCTCCCCTTCTCTCTATCTATCTCCGGTTTCTCTCACCTCCCCTCTCCCTCTCCCCCTCCCCCTCCTTCTATCTCCATCCCCTCACTTAGTCTGTCCTTCCCTCCCACCCTCACAATTAATAAAGACTCGGAAAACAACTTAACATAGTTAAAAATTAGAGTCACCTATCTTTACAGTGGCTGTACTCACTGAAATAATACTCAATGAAATGTCAGCTACAAGGCAGAAGTACCCCATTCACCCACTCTCCCTCGGCTCATTTGATATGAAGGCCTCCCCCCCCCCCCCATAAAACAATAATTTAATGTGGAAATTCATTCACAAACAATCTATCATCAGTCCTGACAGCCTCACTGAATCCAATCCTTATTTGTAGTCTGACTAGTGCATGGTGCTCAGTTGGTCTTGGTCGTAATAGTAGTAGTGACAACCGTTAACTTTCCACGAATGAATATTAAGAATTTGATTGAATGTAGCCATAAAAATCAGTCAATAAATTTTAATTCTCTGCATATTTTATGGGCTTCTTCATTGTCATTGGCTTGTGGCTTTTCTTTTTAGTTGTTCGGAGAAAACTGATTACATGTATTAAATTTATTGAAAAAGGTGCTCATTTTAAGTGAAAGGGGTGGAAAAAAAACCTTTCTTTTGTCAAAAATATTTTATGATCATGAATATTACCATACTATTTTGTAGTATAGATGAGGAAGCTTTTTATAAATTGTGAATCATTGCAGCTAAAAATGCTTCTCTCAGTAAGACAAAAATTGTCATATTATGTATTTGAAGAAAAAACAAAACAAAGTATAGCTAGAGAGAGCCGATATCGTACACTTTGAATCTTTTTGAGGTAACGAAAATTTAGGTAGTCTCTTTTAGTACTAAAATACATATGTGTACTAATTTTCTTTTTTTTCTTCAAACAATGGGAGTAAGTTCAAAATCTGAATGAGGACTCCATACCTTGTGGAGTATTTTGGTGATTTAGTTGTTTTATTAAATTTTTTATGAAATGAAATTTCCTTGGTCATTATCTTGTAGTCACTACAAACATTTGTTCCAATATTCTGTGCAAAAAGTCATCAACTAAAAAAATGGTATGAGAAATTTAACTTTCAATATCCTCTAAAACATTTTTAACTTTTCTCCATGAATGTTTGTATGCCTGTTGCATGTATGTTGGTCTTTGTGGCAAAGCTTCTCCTTTGACATGCTTAAACATGGGTCTTTCATTTTGTCTTTTCCACTTGTAAATAATTATCATTACGTAGATTGTACCACCTGTAATAAATTATCATGTAAATTGTTCCGCTGGCAAAGAGAAATGTGAATTAACAGATGTATGATGAGAGAAAATGGAGAGAAATTGTCAAATGTTTCAGCAGTTGATGTCTTTTACTTCAAGTGAACAGTGGAATGGTATGTGGATCCCCCCCCCCCCTCCCCCCTATTTTAAAGAATACAGTGCTACCACTATTACGTTGCTACATTTTTCTTCTCTTGTTCATAAGGAATATGGTGATATTACCTAATGTGACGGTGGACTACATTTGAACCCATTTTTGTTGTGATTTTTCACCCGTATATTATAATAATTATATAAAAGAAAATACAAATTGTTGTACATTTGTATCATGGAAATTCTAAAATATATTTTGCTTATTGATTTCAGCCTTTTTTTTTTTTTTTCTTTCTGTCTTCATTAGCATTTGTTATCAATTTCTCACTGAATCTTGAGGTTTCCTTGCTGGCCTCTAGAAAGCTTTTCTATTCGGCTTTTGAAGAATTTGTGTAATAAATATAATGGATGTGATCCTCCGTGGCTTTAGGACTGTCAAAAATTATCTTGGCTGGACCAATATCTTCTGTATATTCATCATACATGCTTTAAATTTATCACATTAACTGTTTGGCTTTTCTTTGTGTTAAGCTTGTGGCCTTCACATTGTGAAAATAGTTTTTTGTCAAGAAGAATGAATTACATTAAAGCTTTACTGACATATTTGTCATGTGCTTGTGGATATAATATATTCATTATTTTATTTTCCTAAAGCATGAAATAAAACAACCCCCTACTTGTATTTTAAGTTTTTATTTCTCAATACAATTTTATGCCTCTTTCCTATTACATTAATGGATTCTTTCATTATACAATGTATGTATACCTTTTCCTTATTCGTTAATTACACATGGTTTGCTTTTCCTCTAACATATTATTGTAATTTTTCTTTTATATCGTCCATGTAATTCTCCAAACACTTACATCCACTACATATGTTGATGAATTAAAGTGTTTAGATAATTACATTGAAGATGCTCTCCATATTGCTTTCTTCCTTTTAATAAGTTGTAAACATTTATCTTATGTGCCTTTCACATTCAGGTTTTTTTGTTTTTTGTTTTTTATTTTTATGTCCCACTTTGATAAGGGATTTTAAGCATGTGTCCATAGATGACCAAAACAAATGCTGTCACTCCTTTAGAATTGTTGTGCAATAGTTGTACACATAGCACAACTAAAGTCCACATTTATGGCTGAAGTTTGAAAGTCATTTTCAGTGGTAGCAGTGCACTGAGTTCATTTTTAAAATAATATTTTATGGGGCAACTAAATCTACCAGTTTTCCATCAACACTGCATCATGTGGAAGACTTCAAAACCTTTCCTGTGGGTGTCAACTTTAAAGAGTCATACTTTGTTAGAGCAATCATGATCTATGTTCACCATCAATATCAGGTTCAAGTGTATTTTCAACTCATCTGAGTAACGATTTCTCTTTGATTTTCATAATGCACAATCTAGATAATTATTCCCGATAATTATTGTTTTCTGCAGCTTAAATTGATTATGATCTTACCTTTTATTCTCTAGTTAATTCATTTTGCTTTAGGTCTGGGGGTTTTAGATTTTAAGTAAATATTTTCGAAGAGATCACATAGTTGGCTTGTTAATGTAATTCACCTTCATGACAAGTGAGAAAGCCTGATATATAATGCATGTATTAATATGATTATTATTGTATACACTGTACATGGTTGTATGCCACATGATAATATGCTTAACCTTATGAACACATTATTCTTCAACTTTATGTTAAAATGAAACAAGGTTGACGCTATAAGTATAAGAGTTGAATGATGGATGGTATTACATTTAAACTATTACATTGTGTGTCATTAAAAAAAAAGTCAGTATATACAGTATTTAATTTTAAGCTGATGGTTGAACATCATATCCATCCTACTTCTACTTCTATACATTGTCCCTTGTTAATGATTGAAATAAGAAAAAAAATTATATAATGATGCAATCTAGATTGACTCCTATTTTG
The DNA here is from genome assembly GCA_039654545.1 of Plocamopherus ceylonicus. Taxonomy (NCBI): domain Eukaryota; kingdom Metazoa; phylum Mollusca; class Gastropoda; order Nudibranchia; family Polyceridae; genus Plocamopherus; species Plocamopherus ceylonicus. The sequence continues at coordinate 3,420 of JBCJKF010090385.1, forward strand.
TCGTTGACCTTTGTGAAAGGCATCGGTATTTTGTACATGTACATACAACATGTAACCACAAAAGGATTCGTTTCCCTTAAAGCTGTCTGAATATTTATCAATTTTATCATATATACATTTGAATGTCTTTTGAATTATATTTCAATATCAGTCTGTTAGATCTAGGGCCATTTTTATATCATTGCAATTCTTTGAAATAGTTACACCAAACGTTGGCATACTCCTTTTACTTTTACGATGAATCTTCCACTATTTCAGCAAGTTAGATCAGCAAGCTTTGTTCTCATTCTCACGCTACTTAAAATGAAAATTTAAAAAAGCAACTGCAAAAATTGCACATGTAATTGTAATGTTATACATACATATCCCTCCTTCATAGGCATTGCTTTGTTCATATAATGTGACCCCTTCCTCCCGTCCCCTCCCTTTGCTTTGTCATTAAGTTAAATTTTATTATTCAAATTTTTTGTCAGTTACATTTGAATACTCGATCCTCATGTAATAAAATTAAGATGAGTCACTCCTTCAAATGAATATTCAGTTGTAATAAAATTACCCCCAACCCCTTTCGTTTGGGTTTTGTTTGGTTGTTTTTTGTTGTTTTGTTTTGTTTTTTGCATTGTTTGTTTTTATTGGAGTTTTTTGGGGGGAGGGGCATTGGAAGTTGCTGTTATTTGGTTTCAGGGTGAAGAAAGATGTTAATTTTTGAAAGGGCAACATCATTTGGATAATCTGTTCTCCAATTTATGAGAATACAAGGGGTTTAAGTGTGTGTGTAGTCTGTTGCCTAAGTAATTAGAATAGAGGAGGAGGGGGTGGTAATTTATTGGGCAATCCTGTATTTGTTGTCCAAAAAATGAATGACATTGGGGAAGAGACTAATTGTCTGAGCAGCCCAAATTCACTACACATTTTATGTTTTACGCTACATACATATGATCATTCAGTACACTAGTGATAGAGCCCATGTATTATGGCTCATGCTGCCACAGAATTCTAGCTTCATTGTTTTGTCCCTTATCATGAAATGTGCTAGTACAAGAATACTTGCTTTCAATTAGAATGAGATCCATTTTATGGAACCTGGCACAGATACATATGAATAATATGATGGAACTGTTGTTTCCTGTCTTAGATAATCTAGTCAGAAACAAGTGTGAGGCAAGGGGATTGATTATAGCACAATGAAATACACAACAGATCTAGACAATTTAAATGGGACCCCTAGAGAATAATTACAAATTCAGAAGGAAGAATTTTTGTATAGAAAAAAAAGAAAGAAAAATTTTGGATCTACTCAGACTTGAACCGAGGACAGTGGCAAGGAATTGTCTCACATAGAGAAGAAAAGCGTTCTTACTGACCAAGCCAATACATGTACATTCCCTTTTTTTTCTTATAAAAATTCTTTCCTCTGTGTTTGTAATTATTCTCTATGGTGCCCATTGAAATTGTCTAGATCTATTTTATCAGATCTATTTCATTGTGCTTCCTGTCTAATCCTTGTTTTTCTCGAAAAAAAGTTATTATAAGTTGAACCAACTTGCCAAGGGCCGAAAGAGAAGAGTCACCCCACAATCTTTGATTGTTAATAATAGATATACATCTTGTAGAGTTAGGACCCTGGCCTATTATTACACCTGGAATGTAACTGCATGTATTGCTTGTTTCTTTTACTAGGTCCTAAATGTGTTAAGAAGTGAAATTAAGTGAGGTTAGCCAAACACAAAAAGACCTAAAAATTAGATAGATAGACCAAGTCTCCCTCCTCTTTAGCCTCATCTAGGTTAACTTCATGACAAATGGACTTAAGATTAAATAAAATTAAGTGGTTTATTCACTACACTGTTGATGATGGCATGGTTTAATGGTAAGGATTCACTGTTATTTGTTATGTTTGTGTGAAAGGGAGAGAGAGAGAACACTGAGATGAGCCTTTTATCACTCGATTAGACTACCATTTCATTCGCATCACTTGTGTATGCACTACATACAAGTTTTATAAGGGTCTTTACATGGTGGGTTTTAATTGGCTTTTTTTTTCTGATTTAACAGACTTGAGGCACAGGAGTTAAGAAGTAGAAATAGATGTACTTTTAATAGCAATTCTAATACTAAATCAAGAACAATTAGACAAATTGTAAGTTACCAAGGCTTGGTGGATTGCCAATCTAATTTTCATAATCCGACTAATTCTACCATAGCCATTAAGAGCCCCCCCACTTTTGGATGAGAGTTACCAAATTGAAAATATATATATACCTGATATACTTATATACATGACAATGCTTTTGTACCTGATTACCTCCAAATCATATTTGCCTCTCAAGTCTCAAGTTCTGGAGATTTCTGGGTTGTTGGTTTTTTTTTTACAAGAGAAGGGGAGATGGCTTTTTTTTTTTTTTATTATTTTTTTTTATTTTTATTGCGTCCAAGTAGGTAAGTCAAAAAGTAAATATGTGAGAAAACCTTAATAAAAATCTTACGGTTTTGCTTTGATTGGTTTTTACATTTTGAAAAGAAGTAAAGTTTGACTATTTCTGGCCAAAAACAGGAATCAGGAAGCCCAAATAATTAATCAAGGTACATGTAGAAGACTTTTGCAATAATAATGCAGTTTTGGGATGGTAGGTTGTCCAAATAACCACTTCTTTTTATAAACCATTCAAAACAAAGAGCTAATTTGTTTTAAAGCCTGAACTATAATTTTAAAATAGCTTTCAAGCAATAGTTTTTGAGGTCCCGAAAGTGAGTTGACCTGATCATCGTCTGATATAACTTAAAAATCACAACCAAAACTAAAACACCTTTAAATTCAATAATCTTATCGTGGACATGGTGCTTCATTGAAAAATGATTGTTAACTTGTTTTCAGTGGAATAAATGTATTGTGTTCAGATAAAAGTGTCCATTTCAACGTCTATGGATGAGATTAAGAAAGATTAATCAGCCTTTTTTTTCTTCTTTTTTTTACATATTACTTAAAATCTTTTTGAGCTATCAATGTAGCAAACTGAACTATCATAAGTGAATTGCCAGATGCATTCAAAACCGTCGATTTATTTCTCTCAATGCTAAGTCCACTGACATGTATAGTGGATGTAAGTGTTTACAGAATTGCATAGACTGTTCATTCATTTATGTTTATTCATTTATTTAGTTATTAGAGACAACACATGGTTTGCATAATGCGCAAGAACTGAAGATCCTCCTGTGGATCCCTTGCCACATGTTTATAATTAACCTTGGTTATGATAAACCAATCTGCCTCATCCAAGGGATTTTAAATGAATGTATTTTCAGTGGATTAATTTCTCTATCTTATTTTATCAAAGGAGGGAGACCTCAGCAAAAATTAGCCGTGTCATTATAAACAGTATCAAAAGTGTTTCATCTGATGCCTTAGGAACATTACAAGGTACATTATTTTCATCATTTGAAATTGAAAATTGACTTTCGTCATCAGTTTTGCCGTCAGTTTACATACATGTATTTTTTAAATATTTCTTCTACTACATGTATCTCACTCACCACTCACTATCGCCTATTGCCATCAATGACCAGATTTTCAAGCTTCAGCCATTTTTATTGGATGGGTGGTGAAGGCAAACCATGCTTTTCTGTTCTGAGCCAGACGTTTAAGGGTTTTCAAGCTCATATTTTTATGTCAGTTTCGGGCTATATATGTAAATGAATGAATAAATAAATAAATAATTCCTTTATTGCCATTTTGTACACAAAAAATTGGAACGTGGTTTGGTGTTGGATTTTAAGCAAACAATTACAACAAATATTAGATGCTAATGATGATGCCAACAATGATGGTGAGAATGATGCTTGCGTGGTAGATAAAACATGTACTACAATTATTTAATCAAATTGTTTCTTGTAGGCCTATTGAAATTTCTGTTCATTTCCCCCTATAAAAATATACCTTGTACCTTGATATTATGATTAAAAATGTCATTTAAGTTCTGCCACAATTGACAAAAACATTTTCTTTCTCCCTTCCCCATACATTGTACTCTCAAAACATTCTCGTCAAATATCAATCATTATTATCCATAATTCCTATTAGTAGTCTTACCCTATTTGCTTTGAGTTTTCAAATTTTTCATGGATGAAAAAATAATGAAGATAAAACACAATAATGAACAGAAATCATTTATGGAGAATGCCCTTATTAAAGAAATGTGACTGAATCATTCTTTAGGGTAGGTTATATCCTCATTTTCCCAGTATTTTGAGAGGCTTTTTGTATGTTGGAGCTCAGTGCTTCTATTTTTGTCACTGTTTTCTGTGACATCCTGCTTGCCTGTCATTCATTGACTTCTCATACTTATTATTATTTTATTATTACTATTATTATTGTTATTATTATTATTATTACTATTATTATTATTATTGCCTTGTACTTGTTATACCGGTACTTGTGTTTGATTTTTAGTCATTTGCTTTAATTCCTCATTTCATTTTGACTTTGATCAAAGTCAGTGGTGGCGTTTTGTTACTGCCTATCTACACTGCTATGAATGTGTGATGTGTGATTTCAAATAAAATTATTTCATGAATGTTTTAAGTGCTTTGAGTTATTTGTAATGTGGCTTCTCCCCATGTTGTGTTTACTGTCAAGTAAAATGCTGGTGGTGGTGTAGTGAGTTCTGGTGTGATTTGCTATCTCTCTCCATTGAAAATCAAATTCAGTTATTGGTAATGATAGGTATTTTTCATTGATGTTAGCAGTAACAGTTAATGATCTTGTAGCAATATTGTTGATTGGGCTTGTACGTGTACTCTGAAAGGGGGATAGATTTTTAGCCACACTCCCTTGCTTTCTGATCTTTGCCTCTTCTTCTGGAATTCAGGGCAATCAGTTATGAGCAGGTTAATAGTTCAGAGGTACAAGATGGTGTAGGGTCGTCATTCAACCCTTTCAACTAATTCTAGACAAAGACTTAAAGAGCATTAAATAAAGAATCATTCTTTCTTACAAATTACAAGGTTCTGTTCCCATTCAGGACAATCACACAGCGAATGTGCTGACAATACAAGTATTGCGAAGCTTTGAAAATTTCATCAAACTTTTATCAAATAATGTAAAAGGCAACAGGGTTGATCTTGGTGAAGATTATTCCTACATTTCTTTCATGAGTAAAGCACTGCTTTGTCAACGATCTAATCAAATAAATCAACCTTACTCCTGTCCATCTTGTTTCTGAAATTCCTAGTACAGTTCCTAGTTGTTTGTAAGTTCCATTCTACCGGTATCGATTTCTAGTATTTCTAGTGTCTAGTACAGTTGTATAACATTTTCAGGGTCCAACTCAAACATAGCTCTTACTTACATTCCAAGTGGATGGATCTCTTATTGCTTCTACAATTCATGGTAATATATAATAACTTTGTGACTTATGCTTTTCAGCTATTTGCAATAATCTGGGAGTAAATTATGGACTGATATTTCAGCCTGGGTCCTAATCCCCCACCACCATACTCAGTGCCCTCGGGTGGTGGAAAGAGGAAGGCTTTCACTTATGGAAGCCACTATGATTTACAGCCGTGAAACATGTGGTCTCCACTGCCCTGTGAGAAGTATTCTGATTGATGAGATGGCTATAAGTATAAGTTAAGATTAAACGGTAGTCCAGTAGTATTGGGCATTCGGAGACAACTACTATATCCTCTAAAAGACAAAAATAGTAAGGTCTGTACCACAAAACTTTAAAAAAATCTCAGGTAACAGGGTTCAGGAGGTTCACAATTCAATTCTGAACACCTCACTGGGTAGGAACTTCCATGAGCAGAAGGTGGGACATGTACCTGATTCTCATCTAACTACATCATCAAGTACTGGCTGCAAGCTTGATATAATATACTGGGTGCAAGAAAAAAAAGTGTGCAGGACTTTGTCATCGTTTATCTTCAGATCTATTTATGATTGAAAATGAAATCTCTGGAGTTTCTTGTGAACAGTCTCAAAATATTAATTGCAATATATATCTGGAGACATAAGTTGAGGCAAAATTAATTAACTTGGTAGAAAAACAACATGTCAAAGAAAAGGCGGGTTTTTTTTGTCAGTGGCTGATGTGATTCACAAGTCCACCTTTCAGCTTGATAATCTTTCAGATGAGCATCTTTCAGGAAAAGATTCTTGATCTTTCAGGAAAAGATTCTTGTAAAGAATTTAATAATGTGTCAATTGCACCAAATCCCAATCAAATTGTTTGTGCAAACCAAAGTTCTAATGTATAAATTTTAGTGAAGTATGGTTGATTTGAGGGTCAGTTGGTCGATTTGCGGGCCAGTTTTTACTTAAGCCTTTCCACCCGACGGTTGCAATGGTGATCTCATTCGATTAGAGCATTACTATGGCTAAATATGTTTGGCATAACTTAAACTTAAACTTCGCCAGACTGATTTTGATTAAATAAAGTGCAAACATCTCAGGAGAAATTGTTTTATTAGCAGAAATCATTTTACACATGTGACTTGCTCTACCTAGCTGTGGATTTTTACTAGGACACCCTGTATATAATTTACGCTATGTTGATATGAGATTTTCTGAGTGGGCCTGTTAAAATCATTGGTATTTCATTATGCTGGCTTATTTTTTGCTTTAAATCAAGATAAATACATGTATGTTGATAATAATAGGTGTAATAAGGTGCATGTGAATTTTAGTTACGGCCCCTTAAAGTCCTGCATGGTTTGTTTTTTTTTTCTCGCACCAAGTTTACGCGTATTTATTATATTTTTTTTCAATCACGTTTTTGTTTTTGTTTCCAATTCACATATGACAACGAATAAAAACATAGAAGCAAAACCAATTTAAAACTTGTAATTATTTTAAAAGAAAACATTTTATTGCCTTGACATGGAAAACTGTTTACATTAATTATTAATGAAAGAGAAAGGCCGATAGAATACCATAATAATAATAATATGTATCGCAATGTGAAAAATGAAATAATATTAACGGTATGAATTTGACATGGGAAATTTGATCTCTTTGGCGCTTTCTCATTTTAAGTCATAGAAAAAGGCACACTAAATTGGGAAAGGGAATCTATGCATACATAAACATAGCGTAAAGCATTTATATTTTATATATA
>JBCJKF010090496.1:0-10533 GCA_039654545.1 Plocamopherus ceylonicus
ACCCCAAATAGAAAGCCCTGAGATCGTCCTCTTTGGATGTACTGGGCTATACCTCAAACAAACAAACAAACAAACATGAATGTCTTGATGAAATTTAAATCTCACTTTCACCAAACCGAGTATAGAGATAAGACAGGACAGCTCTCTCTCTCTGCTTTATAATTTAGCGTGTTCATCGGTGGTGTGCTCTCGTCGCTATGGGGCACTCAGTAGATGCAATTATATTAAGTTTAAGTAAGTCCCCTTTCCAGTACACATGCGACTAGATCTCTCTTTTAATATTAATAATTACTTAGCGCCTCCTAGCGGCAAGAGCACACCAGAAGTAAATGCTAAAATAGCCAGCTGTCCTGTCTTATCCTATACTGTCTTTGGGGCCCTAGGATTTGGACATTCGGAGTACAGATTATAAATGTCATTTTTATTATTCTATTAGCCATATATTTTTGAAGAAAAAGTATCTTAATTATATAAATGTATTTGCTTTTTTTACTTTATTATGCTAAATGAAGAATGGAATTATTGTAGAAAATTGCGTGACAGAGTTTTGGTTTTCAATATGATTTTTTTTTCATTTTCAGGTTACATAATTACTTACTATGTAAAGGATGACCCTTCAACTTCTAAAACAGTTAATCGGAATCCAAATGCTACAGATATAACTCTTAAAGACCTTCGGTATGAAACGACTTACCTCATTACTGTTCAAGCAGAAACCCAGATAGGTCCTGGTCCTGCATCAACCACTGAAATTGACTCAGGTGTTCCACCAGGTGAGGTCTCAATAATTATTCTTGGGTCTAACTTTATCCAAGTCACCTGCTTTGAAATAACATCATTTAACCCTCTCACCGACCCAACCATAGTGCTGCCATTTATCCACGGATCCAAGTATTTTCCAGGAATTTTCAAATTTTCTTGGACCTGTCCTTGGATCTGCTCGTTGATCCACGGAGGATCGTACTTGGTCATCCGTAGAAGATCGTACTTGGTCATCCGTAGATCCGTGGATGGAGGTGGGCCCGGATGGAAATGGCTGTAGACCTGTGGAAGGGGAAATAGACTGGTATGGTTATTGACGAAGGAAGTCTCGAATCCAAAAGCTCCCGGCATAATTATCTGTCACCATTGTATTTACCCTGGCTACTTGTGTAAATGATAGACCAATGTAACCTTTGTAATTAGACCTATTCTAAATGGGTGTAATTCACAGAAATGAGACTGAACACTGTGAAATGGGGGGGGGGGGGGGTTTATCATATAATGTGATAATTTAATTTAAGGAGTCCATTGACTTGGTCAGTAAGAACGCTCTTCTTTTCTTGGGCGAGGCGATTCGGTGCCACTGTCGCGGGTTCAAGTCTCAGTGGATGCAAAATTTTGCTTTCTTATTTTTCTATCCAAAATTCTTCCTTCTGCGTTTGTAATTACTCTCTATGGGGCTCATTGAAATTGTCTATATCTAATGTGTCAGATCTATTTCATTGTGCTAGAATCTACATTGTAGATCTAGATGAAACAAGCGGTAGTAGACTGCACTTTTATGCGATACAGCTAATGACATCCTACGACGGACTTTCTGTGGCCACAAGCTTACGACAAGCATGTTGTACTTTCTTATGGATCATCAGGTTGTTGGACTTCAATGTAGCTAGACGATGGTGACTTGATAAAATGATACTATAAACATATTATAACAGCGCAGCTCTTTGTACTGACTGATAGAGATCCCGTTAGAATAATGGTGCAAGTCTGAACAAACGGAAAAATATGTACCATTATCGAAGGTCTTGGGCCCAAAGCCTGAGCTTGTCTAGCTGTACATACAGAGAACTCTGAGACCTAGATCTAACTAGGATTTATGCTTGGTAGCTTTTGCCCCCCTCAAAGAAACAAAGGAAGTTGTGTCTGGGGTTTCCCAATTTGAGTCATTTACAGGGGCTGGACTTTTTTCTTTGGGTAAATAAGTTAATGATCTAGGCCTTAATGTGGCCTCATTCAGTTGAGTTATCATTATTACATTACATTATTGTTATAGGCCTAATTGTTCATAAATTTCATATTGTAAGTTTCAAACCAACATCAAATTAAACTAGGTTGTATGGTTTTTTATGGTTTGTTTTGATGCATTTTATGAACTTGTATTCCGGTAGGACCATTTTGCCCTCCCGCGCATGGGCCATGCCCACTTTTAAGGTCGATGAAAAATCAGTGGATTTTGTGAAAAGTCAGTGGCAGCCATGCAAACACCAAGGCCACCCGAGTGGAAGGAGCCCTTGAATTGGCAAACCACCTGAGGCTGCTCGTTTATGCATCGGACTGTTTTAGCGGCATTTTCGACAGAAAAGATAGCAGGAAACATAGAAAATTTATATGTATTGAAGTGAAGAGATTTGAATTCCTGAATCAACAGTTGTTGAGTATTTCTAGCCTCGATTCAGAGAACAATTATGCTTTTAATAACGATCACTCTCGAGTTGGCTTTCTCTTTAGCTCTGTTGCCTTTGTCACTTGTCGTTATGAGTCTGCTGTTCACCCTTTGTACTTACAATATTTCAATATTTTAAAAACTTCGAAAGTTTGAATGACAGACTTTAGTGATTGCAGTAATGCCTCTTTCTGAAAAAGCCTGGTTACGAATGGATTTCTGCAGAGGGAGGAACCTCTATTTATTGTGCAGAAGAAGATTCTGAACCTTTTGACAAGTTTGGCAATATTCTTTGTGAAGACAGAAGACATACTTGTTTATTCGTCACTCCTGACTTTTGACTATCATGAGAGGGACATTCAAAAATCTGAGGATGTCAATCATTGGGACAGAGCCAAGGGTTAACATTAATGATCTAGAATCCATTTCAATCCTTACGAAGCATCAGGGACAGTCATTTTGTTTTGTTTTGTGAGGCACCTTTTCAGTGAGGCATGTTGCTGCATTATTTCCAAGCTGCCAATGGAGGTCGAGCCTTTAAATGTTGCTCTTTCAGTGAAAAGGATGATCTACTGACATGTAGCCTTTCACTGTTGGACTGTTGGAGATCTATCTCTCTCTCTCTCCCTCCCCCAGCCCCCTCCTTCCCTCCCTCTCTCCCTCCCTCATATATGTCTATGAAATAATGAGGTTTAGTGAAAAACTTTCTCGCACTGTTTATTGAAATACACTCTCCTTATGACCTTTCCAGAACTTCCAAAACCAGCCTCAAACTTGGAAGTCAGTAACATTGAATCACGGACAGTGCTTTTGCACTTTATTCAAGGAGATAATGGCAAAACATCTATTCTTCTTTGGATCATACAGGTATTGAATTTGTGATGCGTTTTTATATAAACATTCATTGGTTTTTCGTTTTGTTCTGTTTTGTCTTGTCTTTGTTGTATATGTATATATATAAATCGTTCAGGGTAAATTAAATTGGTATGTGTTTTACAAAAGAGATAAAAGCACAAAGCTGAGTATATTTGTTGAAAGGCCTGTTTCAGTTTTCTTTTGCTTTTTTTTTTTTTTTTAACCTCTCTCAAATTGTTTACAAACATCCTATATTTTTAACAGTTTTAAGAATGATTTTTTATTTGGTATAAATATCAACTATGGATGTAAAGGAAAATTGATGTAACAATGGAAAAGGATCAATGGATGTCATGATTGTTTATTGTTAGTTCTTTACAGTAGAAAACACAGGTGGTATGAAAGAATGGAACTATAATGATGCTAGCCAACACTTAAAATTCTCTAAACGTTATGAGAAACAAACTCTTCCATCTTTGTCATTAGAGCTTTTTAATATGATTGATAAGATTCGTTTATACTTCCTTGTTAAAGAAAACTTTTATAACTGATATTCCTGTGTTGTTGTCTCAAGGAGCCTTTCATTTTTCTTCCATTTTTCATCTCTTTTTTTTATTCAACTGAATATAGGCTCAAATTGAGGGCAGCGAAGATTGGGTGGAGGTGTATACAATCAACGATCCTGATGCTTATCAGATATTGGTTAAAAATCTGAGACCTTACACAAGGTACCGTTTGCGCATAATAAAAAAGAACATCGTCGATCTCAGTGATCCAAGTGAACCAAGTGCCCTTTTCCAAACCTCTTACGACGTTCCTGGCATGCCTCCAGAGGATGTGACACCTCGTGCTACGAGTCCCACTTCCATTCGAATTAGGTGGCGTGTAAGTATACCTCTTGTTTTTTTGTTGTTTTTTTTTCACTGGTATACCGACATTGCTGGTGTAGGCAAGGCCATATTTGTCAAAAAAACAGTGATGGGACGGGGAGGCTTGAAATTTTCCTCCCCTTTTTCTTATCGGCATCTGATGTCCCGAAAAATATGTCATTATTGTACTGTATTACTAATTTGGTCTGTACATTTCTCATTTTCAGTAAAATCTTCACTGACACCCAAAAACCAGCGGTTGTTATCCTTAGATGGATAAAATAAATATTGCATTTATACAGCGCTTTTCACTCAAAAGCCTCAAAGTGCTTTACAATACATTTAAACCTCAAAGTGCTTTACAATACATTTATTCCACTGGCATATATGGCCCCTGGGGAGCTTACAGTAAAGTGCAGCCTATTTGGCGCAACAGTACCAGCCTATTGCCAGGTACCCCTTTGACACCTGGGGAGGGTGAAGCAATTGGAGTAAATTTTCTTGTTTAAGAAAAAAAAAACACAATGGTCGCTGGCAGGAATCAAACCCAAGACCCCTTGGCCTCAAGCCCAATGCTCGGTCCATTGAGCCATGGTGCCTTGTTTTTACTTAAATAGGACTTCATTTTTGCGACTTACAAGTTTAAAAAAAAATGTTGATTTTCATTTACTTAATAGTGCATTATTGCTATAATCTGTAAGTTCAAAATTTTGTGACATAGTTTTGAAGAAAGAAAATTCTTTTATTATTTGTTTGTTTGTTTGTTTTTTTTAACATCCAAATTCCTGAACTAAGAAATTACATGTTTGTTTTCAGCAAATTCCGGCAACAGAATGGAATGATTATTTTGTTGGTTATAAAATATTTTTTCGACGATGGAGCTTGGATGTTGACTTGAATGACACAAGTGCAAGTGATCTCAGACTTGTCAGAAACACAACTTGGACTATAGTTACTTTAACAAATGGAATCAACATTCAGGAATATACGTTAACCAATTTGGAAGAATGGATGCACTATGAAATTCAAATGGTGTCTTCAAATAGAAAAGGAAGCAGTCAACCGAGTCCTAGTTTGTTTGAGAGAACAAATGAAGCCAGTAAGTCAGAGAAGATCAGACATGTCTTTGGATTGCTTTGTTTAGTTAATTACTGTCTGTATAAAGAACATCGTGATATGGAATGTAGATATATAGTCTTAGGGTAATCTCATTGACTATTCTAGCTTCATTGTTTTAATACCATTCTTCCATTAATTTTGAGTAAAATATAAATATCTATAGGAAAGACGAAAAGGCATGCATCTTAGGTTGAGTATTTTGTGTTGTGATGATACTAAACATTTCATATGAAAAGGTTCTTTGAACATCTTTTAAGATGTTAATCTTCAAATTTAGGAAATGGCAGCCATGCGTCACCAATGTTATTATCTTATTGAAGGACTGCCTTCTTTTAAAGACAAAATACATGGAGCTTTTTACATTCATCCAGTACCAAGTGGCTATCCCATGGATTTGGATTCCTTTGCCTCCTCATCTACCAGCATTAAAGTGACTTGGAAGCAAGTGCCAATTTTAAGTAGAAATGGACCTATACTTGGATACAAGGTACTTTGAATGGAATTAGTAGCGAATGAATAATGTACTTGAACAAAATGTGTTTTAATGAAAAAAAAAAAAAGAAAGAAAGAAACAACCCTTCCCCCTCCCCCATCTCCCCTCAAAAACCTGTGAGATCAAACTAGAAACAAATCAAGGAAAAAGCAATCCCAAAACAAGAAAAGCAAACCCAAAGTGAAGTGAGAAATAAATAACTTTATAAGCCCTCTTCTCTTCCTCCAACACACTTCCACTTATCACACAACTAATTCTTACATGAACAAAGGAAAAAACAAACAAACTGCAATTCACCAAGGATATATATAGTTAAAGGAAATGGATTTGAATTATTTTACTATCTGCTTTCTTTCTGTCATAGGTTATGTATACTGCAAAGTTGACAGATTCAAAACCAGAGTTTGTCAAAGTTGATGGTGAGAAGACCTTCAATGTTACCCTCATTGGACTGCGTAAGTTTGTGGAATATGATATCCAGATACAGGCTTTCAATCCAATGGGAGATGGAGCATTGAGTCCTCTGAGCAATGTTAGAACCTCAGGGGATGGTAAGTACAGAAGCCTTCAGAAACTATGACTACTATTTCAATCGACACATACATTATTTTTTATTTTTTCTAAGTTAAAAATATTATTCTGGTTTGGATAAAAGCAAGGAATTATCATTATTATTGTTGTTTTTATTATTATCATTATTATTGTTATTTTAGTCTCATTAACCTTGGACTCAATGTAATCGCAGCAAAATGACATCAATTGGAATGAGTGGCTTGTAAAAGTGTGCTTTCAAAAACATATGTCCATGAACAAATGTACCTATGTACACTTTATTCCATTCCATTTTCAAAATTCTAGCATCATTTAAAAAATTTTTTTTTCACAAATTGACGTTCATGTAGATTTTCTAACGTCATTCATTAAACGTAAATTTATCCGTTTGTAAATTGAATTACCTACTAAGAAAAGTAGTGCAAAATTCCATTGTAACCTTGATTGACCAAGCCACTAGGGGCCATGCATCACCCCAGTTATTTTGTTGATTCCATGATAATTATTTTGGGAAAAATGTTACATAATATTGCCATTTTTGTCGATGCGAATTCTTTTGCCATTATAACGATGAACTGTGGTCCAGACCTAATTGACACCAGGTTATCATCATTAGATCTTGATATATCGGCATCATTCCCGCTGTTAATGTCATTTTTGACCACAGAATCAAAATAGATATCAGAGTAATTGTTCCCTTTTTCCTCATCTCTCTCATTGCTGTCCAAATTCCCCAAAATTTTGTCTAGCGCTTCAGCTTGCATTACAAATTACCTTATCGTCATTTTTTTACGTACAAAAATCATCATTTGCGGCTGAAAACAAAAGCAGACAATGCTATTGATGTATGGAACTGAAGTAGAAAACATGGGTAGGATTTATTGAAAGGTGGACTGGTTTTTGTAAATGACTCTCCAAATGCAAGAATACTTGTTGGTGGTCTTTGGGGTGTGGCATTGGGAGGCTAGCATACTCGTCACTTAGGTTTTTATGATTCCTCAGCAGTTAAGGCTTAAAAAAAACCTCTATCTAAAAACGCAAGATCTTTTTCAATAGTTAGGTCCATCGAACTTGAGTATCCTGAACACAATCACTCACTCACAAATGTGAAATTGAAAAATGTTCTTTTGAAGACCTTGAATACATCACTATTTGTGAATATTTTAAAATATTTTAGCCCAATATAAATTATATTTTTGTTGATTGAGAGCATGATAATGAAATTTTTATCTGTCTGCATCCAAAGTTCCTTTATGAAATCTGACAAATAAATTCAGACCAATATCGCTGCTGCAGATATGCCTTGCTACAATGAGCTATGTAGGATTAAGTCGTTGTTTTGGTTGTTTTTTTTTATGAGCTGTGCTTTAACTAGCTAAAAAGAAACTTGCTTTATTCATAAAGTGAATGGTTTAAAATTTTACTCATATTTTAAGTGTTTAAAATTGTTGTACATACTCAAAATTTAAATATAAAAAAATGTGTGTGAGATGCTCAAAAAACATTAAGTCAAACTTAAATGTGTTAAAGCTTTGGTCATATTTTTACTTTTACTACTGTAAAATTTTTGGCATATTTACAATGCATTAAAATGTTGGTGACATGTCTTTTTCAGTCCCAGGGCCTCCTGTCATAATTTATTTTCCTCATGTAAATGAGACATCAGCCACCATCCAATGGCAAGCACCAGATGAGCCCAATGGTATCATCATAGGATACAAGGTGTCCTACCGTCGCCTTGATCAGCCTGATTCTGTTTTCCTTGATAATGATGTTGTTAAGGGCCCAAAAGTATTTGAGCACACGGCAACTGGATTAAGTGGAGAGACATACTATCTTTTTTCAGTGGAAGCCAGGACTGAGGATGGGTGGGGAGAGGCAACCCATGTTAAAGTTTACACATTTTCAAATAGAGGTTAGTATGATAAGATGTTTTAAGACAGGGTATCGCTTATTCCTTCACTTTCCTGAACTGCTTTGTTGTTGGTTTTTTTTTTCAAGCTTTGGTTACATCCTGCATAAAATTTGATTTCCTTTGTATTATTTTATTTGTTTGTAGGGAAGTATTGCAGGTTATGATGTAATAGTGTTGTTTAGAATCACAGGCAGATTTTCTATATATATTAAAAAGCTAGACCTTTTTACATTTTTTTTTTTTTTTTTTTTTGTAAAATGAAATGAACTGACTTAAAAGTATGGAAAGAAAATTACAGACAACTTTGAGAAATTAAAAAATATTTTTTTCTATTGTAATTGTCAGTTAATGTATAGATCCCATAACTTCTTGTTGAACCTAATATTCTGTGTGTTCATTTTACTCTATGTGACTTTCTTCAGCGCGTCCAAATCCTCCTACCAATGTGCGGATTGATACCAACTTGATTTTGTCACGCTCTATGACCATTGATTGGTCACCTGGAGATGATAACTATGGCCCAGTGCGGAACTTTACTGTTCAGTACAAATTGAAAACAGGTAGCTGGGTTACTGTTGACGAGACAATTGGTCCAGATGCAACAACATTCACAGTTACAGGGTGAGACTACACTCACTATGTGTTTAAAGTGTTTTGATATTTGCCTGAGTCTATTGAATCTCTTTTCCATTAATGTTTGTGTATGAATGTGTAACAAAGGTAGAGTGCATGTAGATTGTGTGGCATTATTGTCCAATTGATAGGTGTTTGCAGTGATGTAGTCTTAGGTCTAAGGGTCAAAGTTCCTATTGTAAAGTGTGCCTCGTAGAGTATGTTTTATAAGATAAATAAATTCAGTTTTCTAAAAGTTCTTTCTTGCAATGGATGTTTTTTGTTTTCAGTGGCTTCCTTATATGTGGCAATCTCACTGCTGTAAAAGTCTTTTTTTTTTTTTTTTAGGTTCATAGAATTTATAGAATATCATGTTTTATTTGTTGCCATGTTCTAGTTTTATGTTACTTACTTAACTTGCAGAGATGCTAGTTTTCTCATTTTCATGATTTAGTCATTTCTAAATCTCAAGAGGCATATGAGTAAAAGATTTTGTGAAATTTAAATGGTTAAGAGAGGGCATCTGTTCTATGCCACACATTTATATTTATACACCTGCATGAAGATGACCAAAGTGAATTTTGAGATTTTTTACAGTGGTTATTGATGTTATTTTGAGAATGACACTCCCTTTTTGAGTTTGCTTAACCATATGTATTTGTGAAGTCTACGTCAACTGCAACACACTGAATTATGCAATTTAAGGTTTGGTGGGGATGATCCACTCATAGCCACTAACACTCTTGTATTCAATATATTTGAAATCATTTGTTAATCTTTTTTATTTTTCTTTCTTCAGCCTGAAACCAAACATGGATTACTCATTCCGAGTAGCAGCTACAAATGATATTGGCAGGAGTGATTTTAGCTCACAGTCCACAACAGAGAAAACAGATTCTGATGGTAAGGCTGGTTTTGGTTTTTTGGAAGGGTTTTTTAAATTGTGTTTTGAATTTGTTTTTGGTTTTTGTTTTTGTTGGTCTTTGTTTTGTTTGTTGTTTGTTGTTCTTTTTTGTTTTAATTTTGTTTTTTGTTTGTTTGTTTGGACCCTTCTTTCATTTTCTGCTCTTTTCCTCTCATACCAGAGCATAACATATATTCATATTTCAAAGATTTACCGAAGAAATAAAAAGTGACTGTCATTCTGCTGAAGAGGATAAAATATAAGGAAAATTGAAAGGAAAGTGGTTGCTGAACAGATGGTCGTCTTATACATACAGATAATCATTTGGGCAAGTTTGGTTGTAGATGCAGTACAAAATCAGTCTAATTACAAAAAATCCCAACCATTTTCTATTTCATCTTTCTATTGGGCCAGTAGCTGTCATAAAACTTGTAAAAAAACCAAAAAAAAAACCCCTTATTCTTTCAGTTCCTGATGGGCCCCCTGAAAATGTGAAAATGACAGCCAGCTCAGCAACCTCTCTTCGTATTTCATGGACTGTAAGTATACGAGTATTCAAAATTAATATAATTTTCGTTTTAATAAGTCAGTAAGATAATTATTCTAGCTCAAGCTTAGGACATTGGGCATTATAAAGGAATAATATCGATTTGGAGTCTTAACATATATATATATATATATAAATATATATATATATATATATATATACATATATCTTTCTTTCTTTCTTCATCTGTCCCCATTTCTACCTTTCGGTGTATGGGTTTGCGTACCCGCAATGATCTT
>JBCJKF010090607.1:0-10532 GCA_039654545.1 Plocamopherus ceylonicus
TTCCTTCTAAGCAATACTATCATTAGTACAAAAATAGATAAAGCAGACATTGAAGTCCCATTTACCAGCAATGTCGGGACTCGCAAAGGGGATGAACTCAGCCCTGTTCTCTTCGTAATCGACCTCGAGCATGCCCTAAAAGAAGTGCGGACTGCAATAGGCGACCGAAAATCCAAACTTGAAGAAATGATTTCAAGAGAGATCGCGTACGCCGATGATGTAGATTTTGTTGGTCTTGAATACATCAATGTTGACAAGGTTCAGACAGTTCTAAGAAAGTACCAGTTAATTGTCAATGTAGAAAAAACTGAACTGACATCCATCAGCAGAGAAACAACTCCTTGGAAAACAAAGAAAGTAGGCTCCTTAATAGGTGACGCAGAAGACTTAGAATGAAGAAAAAAGCTATCAGTTGTCGCCCTACACAAACTTAAGAGCCTATGGATAAGAACGGACAAAATAAAAGTAAAGTAAATGTGAGATTAAAATTGTACAGAGCAGTTGTGAAATCAATCCTCACATACAATTCATCCCTCTAAACACTAACTAGCGTAAGCCACATTTTGTTACTCTTGCAGGAGAGCCGTTTTAAGTTTTGGACAACTTCCGCAACCTTATTGTGACTTAAATCAAAATCGGTTTTATTTCCCCTATTCGTTGCTCAATCATTTAGATTTTTACAGAGGAGAAAATATGTGAGACAAGTAATCGCATGTTGATTCTAACTCAATTCAGGGTCATATGTGGCTTACGCTAGTACATGTTTTGAGGGACGAATTGTGGTACATGGGCACTGACACAAACAGAGATGAGAAAAATGGACGCCTTCCAAAGAAAACAACTGCGGCAAGTCCTCAACATATTATTATACTACCCTGTCAAAAATATCAAACACGTCACTATACAAAAAATGCAATGAAAAGCCTCTCTCCATCTTTATAACCCAAAGTCGCTGGTGCCTGTTTGGACATATCCTGAGAAGAAGCAAAGACATCCGTGCTAATAAAGCCATGCAGTTCTATTTTACCAAATTTGGTAGCAATTTTAGAGGATGGCCAATCACGATTATTGCCACAGTCCTCAATAAATATATATCTCAAGTTGACCCTACCCTAAAACTAAAAACGCTGAGCGACCTCGAACATCTGAGATCGATCGCTCAAAATCGAAGATTGGAATAAGCTGACCAAGAAGATCACCGAAATTGCTGAGGCGTCCTACTCGGTTGAACAAGATGCAAAAAGCAATTAAGTCAAGTAAGTCATAATAGATATATGCTTCCGGGAAAATGTTATATTAGCTATATAAAAAAAAAAAATTCCATTCATTCATCCAGGGAAATTTGTCATTTCGTTTTTTACCGGAAACCGAGCGTCAGCCCCAGAGCAGCGCCGCGAACGGAGGCAAGTAGTGTAAATAACTTTCCCCAAAGGATAAATCACAATGCCCCTGACGTTATTCGAACCACCAACCTTTCGGTTGGAAGCCCAACGCACTACCAACTGTGCCACTGTGACCACTACACAGTTATTAGTTAAACAACAATTAGTTATACGTTCCAAAATTACTATGGTCAAAGAAAATCAGTGCTTTTAGCTCAAAATTATTATGATCTGGCAAAAGTCGGTTACATGTTCTATACATGCCAGAAGTTTTGAGGCATGGTAGTTATTTCATTCAAATATTTTTGACACTAAAGAAGAAAAAGTGATCCAAAAAACTTAAGCCAAATGTTGGATAGAGGTTTGATCCACTGTCTATCAAAATGTATTATATTAATAATATTATACAAGTTGATTCGAAAATAATATGGCAGAACTATCAAGCGATATTTCAAAAAAGAAAAATAATGGAAAACACTAGCTTGGACACGTAGTAAATACCTCAAAGTTTTTATTTCACGTTTTGTTAAGTGCTCAATGTAGCCGTCACTGGTAGCATGGACAACATCAAGCTGAAATGAGAATTCATCTCAAATGTGTTATCATGAGAACTCTGCCATAGTCCTTCTGACACATGCACGGGCAGTGCTATAGGAATTAAAAACAGGGAAACTACAAGTAAAACAAGATGTCAGCACAGCCTTGCAACAGCTGAGGGGAGCAAGAAGGCTAGTCTTACAGTGGATACCTTCACACTGTGGAATTCCATGAAATGAAAAGGCAGACGGATTGGCAAAGGAGGGATCCAAAATAGGACAACTCAATCCAGAGGTAAGCTACAGAAAAAAGACGTCTCATCAAAGAAGTGAGGAGGAAGCCACCAGGAACAAAGGATGATTACCACAATCTGTCGCGTCAACAAGTCATCATCATCAGACTAAGAACAGGACACAACCGTCTTAAATGACACATGCATGAAAAATTGATAGAATTGGGCATTGCATGTGTGGAGCACATAGGCAGGATGCAGAACACATCCTCCAACACTGCAAACACTAAGAAGACATAAGGAACAAACACTGGACGTTGGAGACATACTTGAATACAAAGCTGCGCGGTCTATTGAATGAACTAGATGTATTCAAGACCACTACGTTCATTACTGAAACTGGTCTTTCTGTGTAGTCATGAAGTGAACGACAGAAGAAGAAGAAGAATCTCAAATATGCTGCAGTATGTCGAGGTCCACCGTGTTGATTGCAGCTGATATTTGATCTTTCAACTTCAAGTGATCGTTACTTGCTGGAAGTGGAATTGGCTAAATATAAACCTAGCACTTGATATACCCCAACAAGAAAAAGTCATGCACAGTGAGATCCATGGAGGCCAAACAGAGCAAAGTCTATAGCACCTCTTCTCCAATCCACCGCAGAGGCACTTGTTCATTCAGATAAGCTCTTACCCCGAAATGCTAATGGGGTGGTGCTCTGCCGGAAGTTATACTAGTGACAGCGGTGAAATTGAAAACCAATCAAACGTACATTACTACTCTATCAAAGTACTTCTGATTCAGTCCACTACAATGCTATAGACCTGGGAAAAACAACAAAGTTTGAAGAACTAACACGATCTGCTCAGCTGAGAGCCCGACATCAAATAATGTCATCCATGTTGATAGGAAGTAGTTCAGATTAGCAAAGCAAAAATAGCGATGTCCCAAAATCTAGTGTTCGGATATGGAATAAGGAATTTCGTATTAGACTACTCCTTCGGTTTAACAAGGCATCTGGGTAATGAAATCTCGGATTAGCAAAACTAGATCGTAATACCAAAGGACTGGTTAAAAAATCTGGGCTGTGGCCATCGCTTTCTTTTTTTCCTTTATCAATCTCCCATTTAATCTTTTGATGTATGGGGTTAAGGTTCCCGAAATGATCTGACTCCACTCTTACCCGTCCTGAAATGTTCCTGTTTCCTTCTGTGAAGGACATATTTCTTTTCTTTAGAGCCTCTCACATATTATCATCCCCTTTGTTGATATGCCTGAACCATCTAAGCTGATTTATTTCTACTTAAGTTTTTAATTTTTATCTTATTTATTTTAGTTTGGTCTCTTGTTGCATTTCTGATTTGGTTTCTTTCAGTTTTTCCTACCACTCTTCAATGATACTGACATATGTACATGTGTATTTAATTGAAACTGGTTGTACATACTCTGCTGTATTCCTCTCTGCCTGAAATCTAAGTTCCACTGTCAAACAGAAGAGGACAAGAGTCTGTACTTTACAATGCCGTTTTAGTATTATCAGTTTTGGCTGACAATTCTTTTTTTTTTATCGTTACTCTCTTATTACTGCCATTTGTAGCTTTTAACTTGCTCTAAAGAGCAGTCTCAGACTGGAATGTGCTGCCATTGTGGTCATCAAATATCAGTGATATACATGTACTACTATATGTACAGAATATCACAAGGAGGGGTGGAAAATTTGCAGTAATTGGCAGGGATTATTTTTTGCATCTTAATATCTTGAACTTGAATCTTGAAATGATTGGACATACGCTACACAAGAGTTTATAAAGTCCAGTCCATTTGTAACGTTTAGTGTTTTAACGACACTTTACCCCATACTCCCTTTCTTCTTCCATTGAACTACAGTAAAAATTTACTGGTATGGTGGCACCGATGACCTTTCTTTCTGTTACAACGGCACTATAAGTATAAGGAGGCAGAGCTGTTAATGAAAGCAGTAACCACTTACATATTGTTGGTCCTAAGGCTCAGAAGCCAATTATAAAATGCCTCTAATGTCAGTAAACAGTGTGTTGTGCGCATTTACCACACTGACAGTGTCCGCACAACCTTATGTTCAATGAAACACATATGTACATATCGTCCCTCTAAACACGAACTAGCGTAAGCCACATTTTGTTACTTTTGTTACTTGTTTAAAGTTTTGGACAACTTCTGCAACCTTATTGTGACTTAAATCAAGATTGGTTTTATATCCCCTATTCGTTGCTCGATTCCTTAGATTTTTACAGAGGAGAAAATATGTGAGACAAGTAATCGAATGTTGATTCTAACTCGATTCCGGGCCACATGTGGCTTACACTAGTACATGTTTTGAGGGACGATATTTTGATTTTATGACTCATCGCCTTTGCTAGGAGAGATCTTGATGCTGTGGCATGAAATTGATTTCTCAGATAAAGGATGAAACAAATGCAACAGCAGACAATATTATTTTTATAGCTCACATTTTTTTTCCTTTTTTGAATATGTATAAGAAATGTATTACAAGAGTGAAACACGAATAATGATTTTATTATTCAAAATAATATGAAGACTATACATGAACACAAAATACAAAAGTGTAAATTGATTCTTGATATGATATATCATATATATGTATATATTCATCTCAGTATTCTCAGGCAAATATTTGCACATAGCAGTTTCAAAAGTATCAATATTAATACTGTATGTTTGAATGAAAAGAAAGGTGACAATTGCAATAAACCAGAGCAACAGGAAAGAAAAGAGGGACAATCTATTTGTAAAAAGAGGTATTCCTCCACACTCATGTTTCAGGTGTAAATTAAGTATAAGAATTCTATACCCAAATATTAAATGAAAAATGATTCAAATGTTGCAAATTGTGTACTTGAAATTTTGTTATTTGTTGATCAATGGTGTTGTTAATTCTCTAATCTAGAGGAAAGTCAGGTGTAAAGCTGAAACATAGCTTATAATGTACTGTTGACACACACAGAATGTGTACAATCTCATGCTTTCTTGCCGTATCCTGGACATCAACAGCTAGCCTTTTAAAGAAACTTATGTTAATTGCAAGACATAGATCTTAAAATTTTAATGAGCCCAAATAAAAAATATGACACAAACACTGAAATCCAAAGGGAAGAATGAAATTTAAAAAAATTAGACACCACTGGGTTTTGAATGCCTGATGAAGTTACCATCCCCAGCTAAGGAGAGGTTTAATTTATAGTGCAGATGAGCAAACTCCATAAGAACTGAGTGCAGAATATTCCACAGTCAACTTATACATGAAACTCAGGTGCGGTTGCTGGAATCTCCAGTCAACTTAGACCTGACATCCAGGCATAGATTTCTCTATTGTCAACATATTGGAACTAGGAAACAGAATTATCTAGTGTGAACTGCCAGCTGAAATAATGCTTCAAGCTTTTAAATAAAAAGGGGAATTATAGAGTCAGAAGAAGAGAAGAGAAGAAAGATTGATAAATATTTTTTATTTTCCCCATTTTTGAAAGGAGTATGGAGGAGTGAAAGGAAAGAGGCGTGTTGGATTTTGCATTTCTATTTAGACATCAATATTTTAGTTTCATGATGCATAATGCATGTAATATGCAAGAAATGCATGAGTTCTGTTGAGAAGAAAAATCAAAATCAAAAACCGAAGGGTAAAGTAAGCCAAAGAAAAACAAAATAGCATATCTGTGTTTTTGGTCTTGAAATTGATTCTGCATTAATGTTTCCTAAGAACACTTATTTTCTTGATTCATTTCAAACCGACTCCAATTCCTGTTTGATCAATTTAGAATGATCTACTTTTTATTGAATCAAAAGCCAAATGGTTTGGGGCGATTCCTTTTCTTTGTGTCATTATTAAAATTGAAAGTAGAAATAAAGAAGGCTGAACTGCTAAGGGAAGTTTCAGTCAAGCTGATAGTGGTAATAACGTAGATTTTTTTTTTTAAATGGAAGGAGAGAAAATATGTGAAACTTCAGGAAGTCCAGAAAGCAGACCCAAAGAAACCCAAATAACAGCCAACAAACAAAAGAATTAAAAAAAACAACAACAAACCAACAAAACAAATCTCATGTAGTGGTGTTCCCCAGAATCATGTTTTAAAGCAAAGCAACAATTGCAAATGAGATTCATTTATTAATGATATGCAAACATGCAAATGAGTTTTTGTAGAGAAAGGTATAAAAATGTCATAAATAAAAATCCAGATGACAATAAGTATGGTTGGCGCCAACAAACATATGCCAGGGTACAGTAAAAGATTACATTGCGGAGAGTCAGAAAAACATACTGTCATAAGCCATTACATAGTACAGGAAATGATATTATTATGTGAGCCATTCTCACAAGATGAATCAAAAACCTCTTGTCCACCACCATCTCCCTCCAAATATAACCCCCTCCCCCAAAAAACAACCCAAAAAACCCAACAAAAAACAACAGCAACAAAACCCAACAAACAAAAAGAAAACAAAAACAAAAGAAAAATCACCATCCCTAAAAATAGAAAAACAAATGAAAGCAACCCCCCCCCCCAAAAAAAAACAACAAAAAAACAAAAAACAAAACAAAAAAACAAAACAAAAAACAAAAAAAAACAAACCCAACAACCCAAGTTATAATGACATATGTCCTAAAATTCAATGATTCTTTATGTTTATCGATCAATAATTCAATCTGAAACAAAGATATCTAATGCATGAGATGAAATGGGCAGTTTGATAACAAATATATTGTCAAATTTAATGAAAAAAACCCAAGGTTAAATCAGGGTGTATGGCCAGATAAAATCGTCCCCTCAATAGCTCTCATTTTTTTTTTCTTTTAGAAAAATTAATTATGCTAGAAACTGAAAATTCAACATGAAATTTTTCATTAAACCCTTTTACATACATAAAATGGGAAGGCTGATAGAACTTCCTTGCATCCTTGTTAGACCTTTGATAAAACTGTGCAGGTTTCCAACATCTGCCTCCTTCAATCAAAATATATATGAGCAGGTAATGAATAGGGTAATAAAATAATAGACAAATCCAAATTTATTTTACATTTTGTAGAATTACTGTCAGTACAAAGGATACAATCACAAAAATATATAAAATTTTTATATACAAAATATTGTTCATATAATGCATATTATTGTTATTCGACTTATTGGAAAACAATACAAAATCAATGAGATTCAAATTATGGCAGCAATAGGGTGAAAATCCCAAAGGTATGACAAAGATGTCTTTCTTTATTTTGGATTATTTTTGTCTTTGGTTGTTACATTTTTCCCCCTTTTTTTTTTTATCTTTATTTGGGGTTTAGGAGTTGTTTTTTTTGTTGTTGAATTTTTATTTTTTTTACTCTTTAAAATGTTTTTCTTTCACACACGGTACATAAAAGAAGAAGGCCTCATGTGACACAAGTCACAAGGGAGCTAAATAACATGAAAAATAAATGAAAATTCAATCTACATGGACTAAACAACAATTGACTCTGAAACTGCTTGCGGAGAGCAAACTGGTCAGTACAATTAAGTACCGTGCAACCTGTCTATAACAATATCGTCGGGACCAGAAAAAATGTCGTTATACAGATATATTACTTTAGTGAGAGGCAATCATTTTTTCTTGTGTATCCATCCAGGCTTGGGATCGGCATGCGGCTATGTCCGCCGATCGGATCGCTGACTGGGACAGGTGTGTTCACTTCACATGCCAACACAATACATACATTTCTACACATGACACTTAATGTTGTGCTTAAAAAAAAAAAAGAAAAAAAAAAAGGCCACAACATGCGGTGCGCAACTCCTATTCTAGGTAAGGGTTAGAGAATGGTCATTGACCTGAGATTGACCTTTCGTCCGATACTCTGGCTAAATTAAAGTTTCAGTCTAACGACCTTTAGGTGACCTCATGACCCGTAAACAACGGTCGTTAAAAATACAAACTGCTTCACCAAAATTGAATGTATCAGTATTCGATATTTTAAGAAATGCAAACTGTGTCCATGCCGATAGCAGACATGGTATTTGTGCATTACAATTAGATGTACATGTATTATTATACTAATCAGTGCCAATTGTGAATGCATCATACATCATGTGTGCACTTTCGGTCTAGTGACATGTCAAAGCACCAATGAATCCAAAGTTACGATCCAAGATCCCAGAAAGACTAGAAACATCATTTTCTGTCAATAGCTACCACATCGATGTCATCATACAGAGTTTTGACTAGAATTATGTCGTTATAGTGAGTTTTTTATCACTAATGATATATAAGGAAAAAATCAGGACCTGGGCGCTATGTCGCTATACAGAGAATGTTGTTATAGACAGGTTGCATTGTATGATAACAAAAGAGACACCAAATATCATCACAGTTATGGTTACTATTACAACACTGGAAAGTTATTGTTGCAAGTCTTTTAAAAAATATTACATTAATATCACTATAAAGATAAATCAGAAAAAGACAATTATATGCATCTTGCTTGACTGCAATATAAGATTCTTGCTGTCCAGTCTACTGGTTCATCATACCGTCACATGATTTGAGACATTCATATATATATCACAACCGACTATATTGTACATAAATCTACAGCTAATAAAAGTACAACAAAAATACAGTCAGTTTATTCAAATTAATGTAATGTATAAAAAAAAACCCAGCAACTTGCCTTGACATTTGCATTGAAGCAACAAGAAAGTAGATCCAACAAATTAGACTGATTAAGGAAAACCTGATGAGAATAATATGATACTAATGCGATGGAAAGAATTCATTACAGAAAAAAAAAAAGTAATCTACAAGGGCTTATAACCATTTTGATTTGTTTTGTTTTGGTATCATATTCATATTGGCATTTTCGGGATCATGTTTGAAAATTTGTCAGATCTAATTTCTTGCTACAATAAAAATAAAATCAATATCTACCATTTCAAATTGAAGTGGATAAATTAAAAGAAATAACCTAGTCTTTACAGTTTACATTTAAGGGGATGATAAAAATGAAAACAAAACAAAGAAAATAACCAGGACCACGTTCTGCTTTAGGAGTATAAAGCTTTGGATGAAGATTTTTTATTTTGAGATTCATCACACCCTAAATCGAGCGTAGAAAGATATAAACAATATTAGGATTGCACTTCAGTAAGGATAATTTACACACAATGGTATATAAAAAACAGAAGGAAGATAAATGAAATAAAATTAACTGGATGAGAAAGCTCTTAGTTAAAGGAACATCATCTAGGGATTCCTCTTTTGGCCAAAAGGCCCATATGAACAACATGAAGATGATGACAAATTAAACAATGTTAGTGGGCAGCAATTCTTCTCCGATCTCTTTCAAACAGTATTGTAGTCCAGTAGTCTTAACGTCCATACTTTGCTTACCTTTCAACAATCGAGAATTTCAGCTGGAAAATAGGATATTTTGGTATCAGCTGTATTCTATTCAGACAAATGAAAAAAGACCTATAGAAGTTACCTCATTTTAATTTCCACTTTCTGTTTCGACCCCCCCCCCCAAAAAAAAAAACAACAACAACAACAAAAAAACAAAAAAACAACCAAAACACAAAACAAAACAAAAAAACAAACAAACAAACCCAAACAAAAACCCCCACAAAAAACAACAAACAAAAAACAAAACAAACCAAAAAAAAAACCCAAACCCACACCAAAAAAGCGAATACAAAAATTAATAATAAAAGAGACCCCCACAAAACATCTGGTCAACTATTTAAAAACATTTTTTTTTAGATACAATAAAGAACAGCCTCTTTAAAAATAATTTTTAAAAAGGAAAAAAAAACAACAACAAAAATCTAATTTCATGAATACCACCTTAGATATAACATCAAGCAATAGCACCAAATAAATAAGATTTTTTATATCATATGAAGAGTAGCATTATCAAATCAAAGCAAAGGAACTGCTGCCACATACAACCAAAAAAAAAAGAAAAAAAAAAAAAAAGAAAAAAGAGAAGCAATATACCTGTAACAAGTAAAAAAAAAATTTAAAAAAAAGTACACTAAGGAGACTGAAAAAAAGTATAAACATTTTAGGAATATGTAGGACAGAGAAATTCAACACATTAGAGACAGAGGAGACTATACACATTGTGTTTTAAAGAAAGTGATCTTAAGATGCTTCAATTGCAAACATTAGACATTTAATATGAAAATGTTCTTGCATCACTGTGAGAAAAAGCAGTAGACGTACTTGAACAAGAAACACATATAAAAAAAACAACCAAAACAAAAAAACCCCAAAAACAACAACAAAAAAGGTCTAAACTCTGTCTTACTCAGCTGCTATTAGAAGAAGAAAAGGAAAGGTGTAGGGGATGG
>JBCJKF010090828.1:0-10527 GCA_039654545.1 Plocamopherus ceylonicus
TACACAAAATCAAAGTCAATAAATAGCAAAATATTTCCGATAAATGTTACACAATATCTTTAAAAAAAAAATATATATATATTTTACGTATATGTTAGTCACAAATGAAGCAAAAATATTTTCAAAAAAAAATGTATTGTATAACACGTTATCTTTGATTTGATAATAACGTTTCTGCGAGAGTAAATTTTAATATCTTCCGCAGTATCTCCTGCCGTTCTGATTCATCTCTTCCGAAATAACCGGATTTAAATCGGGCCTGGAGTGCTTACCTTCCGGAAGTGGAACGGATGCGGCAGGTCACTGCACCGCGGCCTGCATTCTTAGTATCCACGGTGATGCAGTATTCCTCCCCCTGAGCCAAAGTGTGCTGAATGCCCTCTTTGATCTTGCACTGATCCGCCTTGCCGGTGGAGACGCTCTGCACGCTCACCGGGCTGCCTGGCACTTCCTTGCCGCCGTATTTCACGTTGACCTTGTAGCGGCCGCAGTCATCCGGCAAATAGGTCGCCTTGTATTTACCGTCGCCGAGATCCTGCACTTCTACCTTACGCGGCACTTGGTCCGGTCCCTGAAACAAGAAATTATTAATTCTAAGATTGCAATTTTTTAATCGTTCGATTATCGCTTGATATTCGATATATCCGTTTATCTGGAAAAAATCACATATGCTATTACATATATATATTGTATGTGTAAATACTGATGAATGACTGATCGTTTGTCTAGTGATTTCTCAAAAACAAGATTTAGATAAACATATGGCAAGTATACCAAGATAATTTGAAAAATCTGTCAAGATGATAGGCCAATTTATTTTGGTGATATTGAAAACAGCTCATATAATGTTTATATACACTGAGATTGGCTAGTGAAATATTGTGTACTGTGCTTCAAATTTTCAAATAAATACGAGAAACAGAAGTTAATAAAATATTATAAATTATCAGATAATGAAACAAATTACAATAGTAAAAGAAATCAAGAAATTATATTTTTCTCATGAAATTTCTTATTTCTTATATATATTTTTTATATTATCCTTGCGTATTTCAATCTTTATAAAAAAAAAATATCCAAAAAATCTCGATGTATCTTTGATATATTCATATATTTTTCAATTTATTGTTTTGTACACTTTATTACAATTAAACATTAGTATTATTAGTATTATTAGTATTATTATTATTAGTATTTATTATATTTTTTCGTTTTATGTGCATTTATTAATGTAAACTAATAAAAAAAATCTTTATTTTTAAATGATATAATAATAACATCTTTGAATACTAATAATAATATACTAAAATAAAAACACTGACATGAGTACAATCAGATATAAAGGATTATTAAATTTTGGCTGCCATTTTTTAATTTGTACAATATATTTCACAAAATAAGAATATATATAATTTATTTAAAAAAATTTAATTTTTACTATGCTAATACTATAAATCAGTGAAACCATATTTTAAAGATTTTCACAATTGCAGATTAAAATAAATACAATTTTTTTCGATATAAAAATGATCTTCTTTCTCTAAAAGAATAACAACTTCAACCGGAAAGTGTTCACTTTTTCTTAGATGTTTCAAGGTGTTGGAAGATTGTTTTCTTGCAATAGCTCGTCATCAGCATCAGTAATTAATATTGTAGGCTTTTAAATAATTAAAAAACAAATATAAAAAAAAACGAAAAATATATAGATGTGTTCAACAGAAAAAATATATAAAAACTATAGCATATAATATATTAGAATTCTCTGACATCTAAAAATATTCAATTAAAAATTATTGTAACAAGATTTAATTATATTCTATCTCATTACACATAACAATTTATTGTTAGACAGAAATTGCAAATATTACAAATTTTATTCGTTATAATTGATCTGAGATGTTATGCTATCTCATCGGATGATTATTTAACAATGAATTTTATCAATCTGCTCTGCTATTATCATATATGGAGTTACTTTCTTTTCATAAAAATTTATTATACAAAATTTATACACTTTATACAAAATAAAATAAAAAGATTAATTATATTGATATCTATAAATGAGCTTTGATGTTAATATTTATAAAAATTCCCTCTCTCTCTCTCTTCATCTCTCTATCTCTTTTATATTTGTGTGTTAATTATTATTTCTAATTGTTACTATTATCTTTAATCTTAGTTATCTTTGCACTTTTTGTCATATAAAATATAATACAAATGCATAGCGTTTAATTCAGATCATTACTCACCACAACTTGAACTTCTAGATCGCCATATCCGGCTTCGGAAGTATCCACGACAAAGTCAATTGGAAAGGAAGCGGTGCAGACGGGCGACACGCCAGGACCCGACAGTGTCACTTTACTGGGTTCGACGGTGGGTAGAACTTTTATTTTGTACGGACTGCCATTGATGTCCTCGCCATCGTAGGTCACGCCGATGTGCACGTTACTTCCGGCGGGCGGTGGTTGATACGTCACTTCGTATAAACCATCACCTTTGCTCTTGATCTGTGGCTTTTGCGCTTGTCCTTTATCAGTCGACAATCTGACATCCAGTTGCGCCGCTTTCGCACACTTCGACGTGTCTACAGTGAATTTGGCGGGCACACCGTCCCGTACCATCTCGGGTTGTAAACCGGGCCCGTAAGCGATCACATTCTTCGCCTCCGAGTCCGACACCACCTCGATTTTAAACGGTGAACCGGGTATATTCTGCTCGGCAAACTTGATACCGATCTCATAGTCACCGGGTTCCGTAGGAAAGTACTCAACAGTGCATGAACCGTCGTAATTATCCTTGGCTTCGACCTTGACTTCCCCATCACCAGTGATCGATAAACCCAAGCCGCCATTGCCAGCCTCTGAAAGAAAATCGCGCACGTGTCATTTCCTCTTCAATTTCCATTTCTCTTCTGTGCAAAAATATTTCCTCTATAAATTTTTCTGAATTCTGAATTACAAAAAAAGCCCGCATTTAAAAATATACATTCCTGATACAAATACAAATTTATAAATTTGATAATTATCACTTTATCTATACGTATTAAGCTTTAAATTTATCTCCCTATCTATCTTGACTTACAAACCTCTAGTTTCCACCGTGAAACGATTCGTCTTATTCACGATGCCTTTTTCCAGTCCAGGTCCATATGCGCGACATTTGCTGGGATCAGAGCCGCGTTGCACGTTCACGGAGAAAGGCGAACCCGGGATAGGCATATTGTCATAGAGAATATCGATAGTGTGACAGCCCTCCTCGAAAGGCGTGTAGCTGACGCGATAAGTGCCATCACCTTGAGGGATGATGAGCTTCTCGGTCTTTCCACCACTGGGATTGCTTATGGTGCACGACACCTTACCGTCATCTGTCTTCGATTTAGCGATGTCTCTCGTGTCTATCGTGAATGTCGCTTGCTTATTCACGTATAAACCTGCAAGATGCGATAAGGCACGATAAAGAGAAAATACATGAAAGTTTCTCTCTATAAATGCATTTATTAAATAGTAACTGCATTTTTTTGCAATTAAATTCCGTCATTCTAAAGAAAAAAACTGATTCTGAAAATGTGGGTTTTTCCATATGCAAATATTTGGAATCAATTCTTTTGCGAATGCAGTCAATGCATTTATAAGATAAAAGCTGCATTCTATTAAAAATACAATTTATAATACTGGAGATATTACAGTCTTGTATCTTAAATTACAATTACTCATTTATATAAATGAGATTGTAATTTGAAAAAGTACAAATCTTGAGATCATAAGATTCCTTATAGTACTTTTATATTATTTTATCACATTAAATGTATAATCATCTTCAAATGTATTTTTATAAGTATTACAAATCACTAAATTCGTTATCACAAATCACACATCTAAAATATCATCTACAGCTTAATTCTAATGTTTCAATCAAATAAAAAAATATACGTAATCTTGAAAATTATTTGTTAAAATATATAAGCGTATATTGTAGAATAATATATAAAATAATTAAAATCTCTTTGAGTTAATGACTAATATAAAAAATCAGGATAGCATACTATAAGATTATCATTTATATATTGGATTTTTTTCATTGATTAGACAAATTAAACATAAGGCCATAATTGTAGAAAAAAATAAAAGCTTACAAATTTAAAAATGTTTGTGCTTTTTATATACTTTCTACGAACATGTCTTCAAAAATATTCCTCTATAGCAATTCAAATATTTTATAAGACGTGCGCACGGTAAAAAGCTGTTTTACAGCAGGAGATATGATCATCGACAAAAGCATAGTTACAAAAAACACATGCATTGCTATATATATTAGATTTCGCAACGCATCTCACAATAATCTTCAGGATTTTTCAATTTCTTGAATCTAGATTGATAAAAATTTTTGTTCTAGAGTAATAAATTCTTTTCATTTTCAGATATCGCAATACGCATGCAACTTTTCAAACAAATCGATTTAAAAAATTTATTCGCAAAACATGCAATCATTCAAATCACCCCTACAAAATTTGGAAATACGTTAAGAAATTTGTCGCGCAAATCAGAGATCAGCAAGTCAATGGCATTCTCTCAACTTCCAAAATCGCAAAACGATCTCCGTGCTGATGTCCTTAACGGTACCGTGTGGCTGGATGCCGTTCCCGCTGACTTTGATCTTGGAGAGGTCCGTGTCCGACACGACAATAGCCTGGAAGGGTGAGCCCGGTACGTGTTGTTCATTGAAAGTGATGTTGATGCCGTAATCGCCGGCCTCGGTAGGCAGATAGGCGACAGAGCAAGTGCCATCTCCGTTGTCCCTGCAATTTATAGCGGCCTCGCAGGGGCCCTCAACAGTCACGCCGAGACCACCCTGGCCAGCACCGCGTGTGTCGATCACAAACTCGGCTGGTTTGTTCACCACGCCGTGGGAGAGACCGGGACCGGAGGCTCGCACCTTAGCCGGATCGGAACCGTGGACGCAGGTGAGTCGATAGGGCTGATTCGAGATTGGTTCGCCGCCGAAGCTGATGCCCAGCAGATATTCACCGAGCTCGGTGGGCGTGAAGTTTACCAGATAGCCTTCATGAGTCGGCACCACGTGCGCCTTGACACGGTTACCGGATGGAGCCGTGATCGCAACCTGGAAGTCCGCTGCCCTGCCCGCTTCCTGCGTTATCACGCGGAACTGCTGCAGGCTGTTCATCGGGGCCGCTGCGAGGATGTTTGCGGGTTTTCTCGTGGTGAGCCACGATGCGCGTTTTTCGCTTTGTACTTGCACGACGGGACGACGGCCCGCATGCGACGAGCGAACGTCACGTCGATTTGCCGGTTAAATCGCGATAATCGTCGAAGAGAGGGTTTATATTTATTTCGAAATTGACACGAATAAAAATGAAGTTAAAGTTATCGAAAAGTTTGCGAGCAATTAATTAAACCGTACAATTCATGGCAAAACACTTACATTCATTAATTTTTTTCTGATTTTGTATACTAATAAATTATACCAAGATAAAATAGACAAAACTGTCACCAGCAAGTACGACGAGACGTACGTCGCGCGATTTTACACAATAACAGTTAATTCTGCATTGAATTATGAAAGAAAGCTACATATATAAGCCCGCAATGTGCGTGTAAATTAAGCAGAGCATATTCCAAGTATAATAATCTTTCGCGCGATTATGAAATATATTTAGATAAAAATGCATTTAATTAAAAAACAAAAATATTATTTTATTATTAGCGCGTGCAAAAATAATTATTTAGTATTTCTGAAAAGAAAACACATATTGATCTTTCAAACACATTATTATTTGTTTTGAATTTTATATCTTATGGAAAATGAAACTGTTACGTTTCCCCGGGAAGTTCCAGGAAAAGTCTACAAGACGCTATGCGCGCAATAGAGCATCGAAACGCAATATTTTTAGACGAAACACGAACTGTGTGCGTGTCAATGTGAGGAATTCGCGAACTCGGTTATAAATAAACTATCGGTTTATGCTCCAGCGGATCATGTATTCGCGAGACCTTGGCAGTGCGTATTTCGAAAATCTAGGATAAATATCTTGGATAAACAACCCTAAAGGTTCCTGAAAAAAATGTCAGCTGTGTTCCACGAGACGGAAATTATTTTTTT
This sequence comes from Plocamopherus ceylonicus, assembly GCA_039654545.1. Lineage (NCBI taxonomy): Eukaryota > Metazoa > Mollusca > Gastropoda > Nudibranchia > Polyceridae > Plocamopherus > Plocamopherus ceylonicus. Next base: position 6,121 of record JBCJKF010090828.1, read on the forward strand.
AATGCCGAAAGCGCAATTCTAATATAATTTATTTTCGAGTTAATGCATTGCCAGAATATATAATTCTATTCAAGCGCAAAATTTTATTGCAAATATAAAGTTAAACACATTCATAAATTCTTCTTCATGATCGCATTCTAATAAATTAACAAAATAGTCCGTATTTAAAAAAAATAATTACTATATTAAGTTTATTTATTAAATTATTAAGTTTAATTTTAAGTTTTAATTTTAATCAAAATTTAAATTTTTATCTAAATATTATATAAATTTATTTTATATAAATTTAATATATTCCAGATATGATAATATTTTGATAAAATTTAAAATAAAATATCTTTTACTTATTAACAAACTATTATAATACATGCAATAAAAATTGCTAATTGAGCAATATATGAGATCAGATATAACATCTCATTAAAGTAATTGTTTACTATTATCTCAAATGACATATTTAAAGAGATATAGTTCTCATGAAATATGACACTTCGTATATTATAGTTCGATCATGTTTTGCAATTAGTAAAATATGTATTAAATAATTAATTAATCTCAAATAAAAATAAATAATGTGTTTTGTATTCGTCAAATCGATATATTAAGTATATTAGGTAACACTTCATAAAATGGCGGTTGTACTCACTTGGTTCCAAACCGTCCACCTTGACCTTAGACACGTCCACATGAGGCTGAACGTTGACTTTAATAGGACACTGGGGTACTTTCAGACCGCCGTAGTTGAGATTTACAGTATAGTTTCCTGGCTGAGGTGGCATGTAATCCACGGTGTACGTGCCATCTTCGTTATCCGTAAGCGAAATCGGAAGCTCCCGATCTTCGGGGGACAGCAGTTTAACATCCAGTTTACCGGGCCCAGCCTCTCGGCAATCGACATTAAAATGCGTAGGAATATTCGATTTCACGCCTTTTTCTAGACCAGGACCGAAGGCGGAAACCATTGCGGGATTTAAAGGTGAGGCTATTTTCACTCTGTATGGAGATTTTTTCGTGGCCACTCCACCATAATTTACCTGAAAGATGTTTTTTAGTTTTTTGAAAGATGTTTTTAAATTATCAAATTAAATTAATATTTCAATTATTATAGTCGATTTTATTATGCTAAAAAATTCCCCATTTTTAACTATTTTAATATTTGTGGCATAAAGATATCGTTTATTTGCAAACGTACAATTAATTGATAAAATACGATATAACGTCTCAGTAAAATAATCGTTAAACATTTTCTGAGATGTCATATTACAAAAAAGTTATACTAAAATTGATGTGTGTTCTTATCATACACGTAATAGATAATGAAAACACTCAACTATTTAAAAATCAATATTTTTACCATCACAACATGTTGAGAACTGGTTGTAGGCGTATAATGTACTTGAACAGTTCCATCTCTCTTCTCGTCTAATTTGAGAGGAACTTCCTTTCCGAGAGCATCCTGGATGACAACTTCCAAAGCCGCATGACCGGCTTTTCTCGCGTCTACCGTAAAGTGCGTCGGTTTATCTTTGGCAACACCTTCTGGTTGAATTCCTGGTCCATGAACTTCAACCTGCAAAAATATGCATAACATATTCAATTCGCATGTTTATTTTATTTCATCACACACATTAATTAAAATGGTATATTATCAATTAAAATAGTATATTATCAATTTGATTAATATTGAATTTATCAAATACAGGAACTAAAATCTTTTTTATTGCATTGCTGTATAAGATGCTTGAAAATATAAACAAAGGAAAGTGCAGAAAGTCTAAGACATTGATGTGTACGCGCACCTCCGCAAATATATAAATTATACAAATAAGTATTTAAAAAATTGCCAATATGATGAAAAACTATTATAAAGATGATATAAAGACTCAGATTTACCTTTTCCGGATCGAAGTCTATCTTCGGTGAAATAGTCGCGATGTAAGGCGACTTAGGGATGTCCTCGTTATCGCAGAGGATATGGACCGCGTACTGTCCTGGTGCGGTAGGTAGATAAGAAACGTCGGCGGTTCCATCGCCATTATCATTGCACTCAATCTTCGCTTTGGACGGGCCCTCAATAGAGAAGCCAAGCGCGCCGGTCTCACCGTTTGTGTCCACCGTAAATTTCGCCGGATGGCCAACGATGCCAGTGTGCAAGCCTGGTCCGAAAGCTCTAATGTTGGATTCCTTGTAAGGACCAACATTGACTTCGAAGGGCGACTTGGGAATTTCCTTGCCGCCATATGTGATCATCACCACGTGGCGGCCTTCCTTAATCGGCGTGTAGTGGCATGCGTAAGTCGTAGCGTCGACCTTGGACATTCTAGAGAATAATTTATGCCGTTATTAATAATCAAACTTAAAGCACATATATTATTAGAAATGTCGTGTGTTTCTTTTCTTTTTTTATTTTCTTATTTAAATTTAAATAAATAAATTTTTTTACAATTTTAAAATAATCACTTTATTTTGTGCTTAAATTTACTGTCATTGACATTTGAAAAATTACAGAAAAATAGTACGCAATTACAGAAAAGAGAGATAAGCAATGCTTATAAATTGAGAAATAAAGTACTTAATCAGATAATGAACTTACTGTACTGGTCGATTGACACCTCCCGGGCCGATTACGCGAATGTCTGGTATGCCTTCACCGGCGTCTTTAGTAAGGACGACAAAATCGGCAACATCCTGAACGCGGACACCGGTTGACAGCAACCCTCGTCCATATGCTCTGCATTTTTTTGCGTCAGAAACCGGTGCGACATTGACACCGATGGGGCTTCCGGGTATGGGTTTGCCGGCAAAGAAAACATTGACGGAGTGCAGACCCGTCACTGGCGACACGTATTCACATCTCCAGACGTCTGGCGAGGTCTGACGCAATTTCACCGGTACCGCGGTTTTGCTACCCTGCAATGAAGTCAAACATAACAATACTTTAAGTAAAATAATATTTATTAAGAAAATAATTTCTTGTGTGCCTATTATTTTCATTTAATAACACACATAATGCAATGAATAATATCAAGGCTTCTTTTTTTACTTGAGGATCCAAGATGATGACTTCCGGCACACCGCGACCAGCATCCTTCGTAAAGATGTCGAAGAAAGTAGGTCTGTTCACTACGACTCCTTCCGGTTGCAGACCCGGCCCGCTCGCCGTAACTTTGCTCGCATCACCGGCGTGTCCTTCGACATTGACGATATACGGACTCTTCGGGATTTCTCTACCGGCGAAGAGCACTTTTACTTTGTGCGGGCCCTCTGTCTTCGGAGTGTATGACACTGAATATGTCAGGTTCCTATCCTTGTTGAACCTGATATCAACCTTGAAAATACAATTATGATCATTAAGGTACGCATGTGACACACATCATACAAAGAGATACGATGGCGTTCGTTCAACTTGTACCGAATGCTTAAATGTATATTGAAATAATATGCAATCATCAATGCGGTACACAAATAGCCATTGCATCACGTCGTGTCCACGTTCTGCGGCGTAATTATCCCTGATTGCGATAAACATCTCTCGACTTCCGGCCTTGCGCTCGACAATAGGCACCGTTAGCACGTATCTACTTAATATTAGATACAGGTTGCTTCGTTTTTGATTCACAAAAGAATTTGGAAAAAAATCTATACTTCTAATATTAATATACATATATTGAAAATTATTTTTTTTTTAGTAAATGTTGTTAAAATAGCTTAATAATTAAGCAAAATTTTTAAGATATTATAAAATAAATATATATAATTACTAGCTAAATTACTACTAAATTTATTATTATTATCATCCTTTAAGAGAGCACGCACTCAAATATTTAATATCGTGTTTGACAGAAAGTCTTCACACACATGTCCTTATTGTTATTAATAGATGCAAAAAATTATTCTTACCGGTAATTTGTTGCCTTTAGAATCATCGACGGTGACGTCCACGTTACCCTTTCCGGCGGAGAAGGTTTCCACAGTAAAATTGGCCGGCGCACCGACAATCGGACCGGTTGGCTCTATACCGGGACCATAAGCGCGTACTCTGAATAAGAAAGCACCATGAGAAAAGGCGACTGTCAAGCTGTGGATCAGCCAGCGGCCGCAACGTTGTTACATCAATACGTTAAATAAATCCATTTGCCATTCAACGTTACAAGCGTTGCTTTGTGCTACGGTGATTGCGCGATTTGCGTCGTTCTTTTCTAAATAATAATTGCAAGCGCGCAACGTTCTGCAAAACTTGCGGCCACTCACTATTCGGTTAGTTTAATTCGAGGCTTCCCGTAAAACTTTTATGTACATGTATATGTATTAATACAGAGAAAAAGAATAATTAATGTGTAAATATATATATGTGTGTGTGTGTGTGTGTGTGTGTGTGTGTGTGTGTGTGTGTGTGTGTGTGTATAT
>JBCJKF010090939.1:0-10523 GCA_039654545.1 Plocamopherus ceylonicus
TTTTTCTCTAATTGTAATATAGAGAGAGGAAAAGGAGAGATAGGTCTCCTTCTTTCCACCCCCCCCCCCCCTCTCCTCTCTCTCTCTCTCTCTCGATTATATTTCAATAGATGTTAAAAATAGTTGAAATAACAAATTACAGAAAATATATTGATGTAGTTAATTAGAAAACAATATATGATACATACATACTTGATAATGATTGCACGATGCACTTTGCCGGGAAATACATAGCGGTGATCTTTTCGATGGATATCAGGCACATAAATTCTGATCGCCAATATCGAAATCGCGATATTAATAATTGTGGCACAATGTGTACGTTACAATAAAATACTTCAAATAACTTATCGCGTGCGAGATTCACTTTCAGATACATCCCGAAAAATACGGAGCGACTCGACGTCTTCACGGCTCGCGGCGCGATTCGGGAATGGCGGCAATTTGAAAACGATTCTCGAAGTATCGAAACGATCGATTACTCGCAACTTTGGCTTGTCTGTTCATTGTTCACTGCTATTGCACTCTCTGCACTCAATAATATGAAATGTGAGCATATTTTTGAAAAACGAGAGAAAAACAGAGAAAATAAGTACGGAAAGTGCAAAAAATTAAAATCTTCAAGAATTGAATGTAGCTCAGTAAATATTTGAAATGGACAAAATATATAAAAGCGCGAATTATGAAAGATATAATCGAAGCGGTTAATTTCGCAGTATACGGATTTTATGCGGGTACATTTCATCGTCGATGCCGCTCGTGCCGACACACGAGAATCTATCCCTTCCAAAATCCCTTCACGCGTGGTCTTGGGGAATAAACGGATTGCAGCGAGGAGCGAGGGCGAGGATAGGAATTCAGTAAGATGTCGTTGTAGTGCATCGTCGTTCCTCGGTGCCTTCACGTTGAGCGAAAATTTGCTCTTCGTGTCCCGAAGAGGATCGCGATCGCGAGACAAGTCAGGGAAAAGAATCGCGCTCGGCAAACGCAGGGCCGCCGATTGCGCGAAGCGACGCGATTAAATGAGACGGGGCAGTACTTCGGCAAGTACTACGTCTCTCTTTCGTGTGGGAACGCTATGTCTACGGAGACCACCCTGAATGACGTGCCCAACGTTGCATCGAGGCTGCAGGGCCTGCGGCTGGCGACGCACGGCGAGGACGAAAGTGACGTGACGGAGAACGCTACGGCTAGCAGTTCGACGGCCACCGGAGGCAATGGGTCCTCGTCGTTGCGGGAACCGTTGCGGAACATCACTCTCTATCGAGCACGGCGAGCGCTCAATTTTGTCAGTGACGAGGATCAACCGACGACGAGCTCGTCCGTGGCGCGAAGCGAGGCCTCGTACTCGAACGGCGATAAGTAAGTAACACCGCGACAATTTCACATCAAACGTCAGTTTTACATAAAGTGAAGAAATAACTGATTGTTTATATAAAAAAATGTTTTAAATTTATATTATTGATATTCATCGCTCTATGATATTCATCGTTTGATACTCTAATTGTCATAATCTTAAATTTTTCAGCCGACCACCTATTAATGCGGCGAATACGTCATATTTGGAAGGGCGACCACAAAATACAATCGCCTTAGAAAACTCTTCTACACAAAATCAGCCTGCAGTTACATATAATTGGCAAGGTACAAAAGCGACGATGCGAGAAAGGATTGTATTTCTCTTTAATAATGAAATACTATCAGATGTGACTTTCTTGGTGGGAAGAGGAGGAGCGCAACAACAACGTATACCAGCTCACAAACTAGTCCTATCTTCTGGAAGTGCTGTATTTGATGCAATGTTTAATGGAACACTTGCTACAGCTTCTTCAGAAATAGAAGTACCTGATGTAGAGCCTGCTGCATTTTTGGCAGTGCTACTTTTTCTATATACTGATGAGATACAGATAGATCCTGAAACTGTGATGACAACACTGTATACCGCTAAGAAATATGCAGTATCCGCTTTAGAAAAGCATTGCGTTGACTTTTTAAAAAATAATTTGACCAGTGATAATGCTTTCTTGCTCTTAACGCAAGCTCGTCTGTTTGATGAACCGCAATTAGCCTCAGTATGTTTGGATACAATAGATAGATTTACAACTCAGGCTCTCAATGCAGATGGATTCACAGATATTGATATCGACACATTAATGATAGTCTTGGAAAGAGATACACTTCGTGTTAGGGAATCTAAGCTATTTCAGGCTGTTTTAAGGTATGCTGCAACTGTAAAATGTTTTTTTTATTTATATATATTGTTTAAATTTTGTAGGTGGTCAGAGGCTGAATGTATAAGACAACAATTACCAGTCACTCCAGAAAATCAACGTCTGGTTCTAGGTAATGCTCTGTCATTGGTTCGTTTTCCACTTATGTCAAAAGAAGAATTTACAGCAGGTCCGGCACAATCTGGTTTATTAAATTATTCAGAGGCTAGTATTACAATACTTCTTAAATACATATTTTTTTTTATAAATTTTTTCATTACATTTTTAAAAAAAAGTTTATAAATTTTAGGAAAGCTATATTGTGTGTTTGTGATATTTAATAAACTAATATCTTATAGGTTTTATCTTTATTCTCATATTTTATACTGAATCCTAAACCTTCAGTGGGATTTCAAACAATGCCACGATGTTGTATGACAGGCAAGGAACAGACTGTGTGCAGATTTCAGCATACCAATAGTAGATGGGGATATTTTGGAACTAGTGATCGTATTCGGTAATTAAGCTCGAAGTCTATCATAGCACATAGTTAACAATACTCATATGCAATTGCCCAATATTATAAAATATTTAAATTTTTGTAGGTTTAGTGTGGATAGGCGTATTTTCCTTATTGGCTATGGAGTTTATGGCAGCACGCAAGAACCAGCGATATATGAAGTATCAGTGGAATTAATTCATACTGCATCGGGAAAAGTGATAGCTACAAATGCAACAAGTTTTAGCTGTGATGGATCAAAGTACACATACCGTCTAATGTTTAAAGAGTTAGCGGAGATCTTACCAAATACAATTTATACAGCATCAGCAACCTTCAAGGTTTTTATATCACAAACTTGCTATTTATTTAATTATTGTTATATATATCGTTATACATATTTTTTTATTTAAAAATACAATGTAAATTTATTTCAGGGGCCATACTCATATTATGGCACAAAAGGATTAAGAACAGTATTAGTGGATTGTGATTCAGGAAATACAAAAGTGAAATTCGAATTCAGTAGCGAGTTGGGAGATAACAATGGTACATCCACTGATGAAGGTCAAATACCCGAGCTTATCTTTTACACGTAATATCTTTTGCATATATAATATTGACATATTCATGTTTGTTTAATTGGCCATTGGAGATAAATTATATTGGATATATATGCCGGGTTTTGTCAATTATATATCTTGTGATCATTTAAAGTACTTTGATTTAAGTGAGTCACACACAGGCATGCCAAAGGAGTTAACCCAAGATTTTTTCATAATTTTATAAATAATCTTCTTGATTTTACTGATTGCTATGATTAATAAATACAACATTTTGAAAAATATGCAAATTTTATGGTAATATTTATAACATTAATGAAATTATATGCATTTAATTTTTCAGCAAATATATATACAGAATATTATATATATTTTTTCCAAAATTTAAACATTAAAATGATTTGAATGTGATGGCTGTTAGAATTGATATATTATTAATTAAACAAATAGGATGTTTAGAATTGAAAATGTACAAAATTTATGTTTTTATTGTTTAATTGAGATCTGTGCAGAAACCAAAAATATAGTATAACAATATTACATAACAATGTTAAAAAAAAAATCATGATTAAGTATAAGAGGGGGACATGTGCATACTTTTTTGCCTAAATATTTCTCGTTTGGAATATATACATCCACATGTACAATTTATAATTATATCAAGCAAAATATACATAGCACTTCAATGCAAAATTAATTAATGCAATAAAGCCTAAAGTATATGGAATATTTTTTAGTACAAGTTAGTATTTTGGTAATCACAAAAACAACGTAGACTCCAAGAGAATCTGATTGTTACAATTAACTGAAGAATAATCGAACAAAAATAATATAAAACTCTACTTTAAATCATACGCTATAATTCTCTGATAAAATAATATTACTTATTCAATAGTTTATTTCAATTTTATTTCTGTCATGATTCAAGAAAATATATTTAGATTTGATTTTTGTTAATAATGAATGGTGCTAGCTAATATGAGATAACATTGTTATTTGTTATCTTCAGCATTTTTAGAGATAAGCGTGTCAACTTGATACTGTTTTTCGTGAAATAGCGTATATACAAGATCTAATTTGTGATTATATTTAATTATAAATTTAGATAGTATACATAAGATGTAACATACATAAAATGTTAAATAATTAAATAGATTTATTCCACATATACAAAACATTATTTCATAATGTCATCCTAATCTTCATTTTTTTTTTTACAAAATTATATATATTGTATTTTTAAAAAATATTGATATTCTTTGAAGTGAATGAGATATGCATCGTTTATCTCATGTCATTCGCAAGATAATATTTAAAAAATTTATTCAATAAATACGAGAATTTACCTACAGTTGGTTTTATCGTAGTACATTTTGTCGTCGCTTGGTGACTAAGCTTTATATCGTCGTACGCAGCAATTGTAGTGGTGGTTGCATTGCAGTGCCGAGTGATAGCCTTGATAGTGTATATGTCAATTTATTTTGTTCAATGGTGTATTAGTTACGATCGAGTGGTTTGCAAAATCGAGAGAGAGTGAATTTGTATTTGTTACTTCGTAAAAAAACACTTAATTATCAGTAGATGATTAAGAAAAATGCGACTGCCGTCTTTAATGTAACTTAAATACATAAAAGTAAAAAATTATCCATTTTATAAAAAGAGCGCGTGTGAGATTCTGTGTCAATCTTTTTTACTGAAATAACCCATTCCAAAGATTTTTGTGCTATGATGTTCGGTGAAACTTTGTGGCGCGTATGTTGATAGAAATTGTTATACATCTCTTTTTCTGATATTATTATCCCATATGCTTATTTCTGATTTAAATTTACAGCTTGTGAAGATGAGATCATGAGAATTGCCATATTGCATACAGTAGTATACATTTTATCTCTATGGCTAAGGGAAAAATAAAAGGTTCTGACTCTAACAATAAGGTACATGTATATTATGTGCAGTAATACATATGTGTCTTTTGTTGTATTAGATGTATCTTTTCTTAATTAATATATGTAATAACTTTTGCAATTAGATAGCGGCATCAAATGCAACATTTAAAAATGGAGAGACATATACATGGGAATTTGAGATTAACGAAACACCGCCTAGTGCTAGAACTTTGCTTACCAAGGGTTACACACAGGATGAAATTAATTCGTATTCAGGTATTTTATTTTATGTTGACATATATACATAATATTGTTACATTATATTATATATCCTTTATATAAATCTTTTATAAATTTATTGATTTTTTATATTATGTTAATTTAGGAGCAACTGTATCAACACGTGGTCGTTTTATGACAGAACAAGAAAAGCTGCGTTGTCCGAATGAGAGACCATTGTATCTATATATACAGGGGCATACAAGACATAATGTTGATTGTATGTATTGTATATAATTATTTTTTTTAATTTATTGAAGATTTATTATTATATTATATTATAATAAATATTTTATATAACAGTGGCGATCCAAAAGATTAATGAAATTATTAAAACAGAACATCAAAGTTCTTTAAATAGACCAAGCAGATTTACAAATGCTCCACCACCTCTTATGAGTTTACATTCTGGAATTACAACTGTGGTAAATATTTACATTTTACATTTTATATACCATTACAATTTTATTTTTATGTAGCAATATTAACTGACATTTACAAATTATTAGGAAAAAATATGCATTGGTATCGAGAATGCACCGCAAGGTTTTGATTTACGTGGGCGAATACTAGGTGTAGGTGATGCAAATTTACTTTATATTAGGGGTGAAACTGGAGCAAATGTAACTTTAAGAGGTAGAGGATCCCAGTTTATTGATCCAGTTGTGGGACTAGAATCTCCAGAACCTCTTCACTTGTATATAGAGTAAGAATTCCTGAGATTTTAAGCAATTTAATAATTAAATAAAGATAAGCTATTAATAAGATATTCTTGTTTAGACATCCAAAGCCGGAAGCATTGCAAAATGCAAAACAATTGGCTATTAACTTAATACAGACAATACAGTCTGAATTACAAACCTATATTCAACAACAGCCACCACCAGTACAACCTCAGCAAATTATAGAACAATCACAAATACCGCAAAGTATGTATTTCATTGTCTTCAATTTTCAAGATTATAATAATGATCTACAGATATTATGTAATAATATTTTTTCTGTTTATATAGCACAATTTCAAACTATGAACATTGGTACCTTAGGCCAACCAAATGTGGTTGCAATACAACATCAAGGTAAGATATATGAATTATAGATATATTATTAGTACCCTTTTACGAAAAGTATATATATATTTTTTTAAATTAATTAGAATCTTATTTGGCAGATATCATACAACATCCACAAAGTAGTGTTGTAACATTGCCTGCAACAATTCTTACGGCTACTGTAGCTGGTACTCCAGGACCTGGTGTGTCAGTTCCTCCTCCAGGAGTTCATATACCATCTCATACTGGACCATTAGTTCCATCTTCACAAGCTCAGGTTTGCATGATTATATTTGAATTAAATATTTTGTTATTACATAAAATTGCTCGAAGAAAATATATTTTATAATATAAATGAATGTTCTGATTGAAGGAAATACAGACTTTTATGCCACCACCACCACATGTTGGACAAGTACAGTTAATCGGTCCTCCATCGACAGTAAGTCAAGTTCAGTATCAGATACATCCTGGTCAATCATTACAAATCCAGGGAATTCAACCAGGATCACAGTCCTCACCACAGCCTATGGCTCAAATGTACGTCATGAGTCAACCGCCACCGCAAAATCCTGCGCAGCAAAACTTTATAACGAGTAGTAACGCACCGGTGAGCGGAGCAGTATCGTATGTGTGCACGCAACCGAACATGCAAAGGCCTGCCACGCCGTCCCAAGGAATTATCGAAACTGTTAATGTCAATTTGCAACAGCCCCCTCCTACAGCGCTCAATATAACGCAGCAACCACCACCGCCGTTGTTGCACCTTCACTTTCCTCCTCCAAATTTTCCGCCGAATCAACCACCGCCTCCAGTACCGCAAACCTATCAGATACAGTATCAACAGGTACAGGCACCTGTGTCACAGTCGCAAACCCAGTTTGTTTTGCAACCCGGCGAGCATATTGTTCCGCCTCAGCTGCAACAGAATCACGAGCAGTCTCAAGCTGTCGCCCAACATATAATACCTCCGCAATTCGAAGGTCATGCGCCACCATTTCACTTACAAGTACCCCCTCCGCCGTCCGCGCAAACTTTTCTAGTTCCGAACGCCCAATCGCCTCAACATCATTCGCAACCTCCTCTTCCTCCCGCTGGCGAGATTCAGCATCAGCAAGAAGGTCCGGAGCAGGGACCGTTACCACAGCCGGTACCACCGCCGCAAATAGTACCGCCGCCGTCAATCAGCCAGATGCCGAATTCCATGAATATTCTTACCAGCGTACCGCCGCCGACACAACCGCCTCCACCGCAGAACGCTCCCTGGCTCTATCAAGCTCAGCAGCCACAGCAAATGCCTCAACCACAAGGACAATTGCAGGTTAGATATTTTTTTTCATATTTCTTTACTGTTCATTGTACATGATTACTAAAATTAAATAATTTATAAAAAATGGAGTTGATCAATTTGGTTTCTAAGAGGTTCATATGTGAAAAGAAGAATATATAAATGATATATATATTTTTTTTTCAATTATTTATAGATGCAAATGCCACCACAGAATATACCTTTTCATAACGTACCTCCACCACAAGTACAAACTCAAATACAATATCACCATCAACACATACAATATCAGAATGGTCATATACCGGCGCAAGTACATTATACGATGCAACCCCCACATCAGCAATTTGAGCAGAAACCCGATTCGCCGGAACAGCAAAAATCTCATGGAATAAAGAGAAGGTTTTCAGATATTGAGGGAGGACAGGTAAAATATCGTTTGCCACAAATATATATCACATTGTAATACATGATTATATGAACAATAATTGTTATATTTACACGATAAATTCTCTTGAATATATGCAGGATCTATCACCATCATACCAATGTGCTCCACTACCTGCGCAACGTCATGGCACAGGGTAAGTTGAAGAGAATATAATTACTCATACAGAAAGAAAGAAAGAGGAAAAGAAAGAAAGAGAGAGAGAGAGAGAGAGAGAGAGAGAAAAAAAGTGAGATATTACAATGTATAAATTAATATAACTTAATAAAGTTACATTATATACTCCTTGTATACATGTAAATCATATAGTCTATCTGTATATAATATAAGGAGTATATAATTTAATATGTGTAACTTTAATAATAATTTTTTATGTTTTAGTAATAATTTAATATGTTTAGTTGTATATCTCTTGGTAGAGAAAACAGTTTGGTATGCTTGAATAAAGCAGATTTACCAAGAGTAAATAATTTTAAATCAATACTATTAAAAAAAATTGAAAATGTTCAGTATACAGAATACTAGTGTAAATATGCATTAAATTTAATCGAGGATTAAACACTTAAAAAAAAAGAAAAAGAAAAAAAAGTGAACGAAATTGATCTTATTGATAAAAAAAATAAAAATGAAGAAACATTTGCTTCAGACTGCTTATGCTTCATTTATAGTAAATGTTTATAAATAATTGTAAAATTTGACATGAAGAAAATGTAAGCTATGTGTCGTGTATGTACTGTATAAACTATGTGCTGTATTCTTACAGAAATCTGCTTCTTGCATTATCTAATGAAATATTACAATAGTATATATTAAAAGCGCGAAAAATAAAAATATAATCAAATTTATAAAGTTTTTGTAATAGATATTTTTTATATTTGACTGATATATTTGTAGATAGATAATGTTATATTTTTCCGCAAAATTTTATAATTTAGCTTTTAACTATAAGCAAGACTTATTGGTTTGGTAAGATCCAGACATATCCTCATTGATAAATTATATTGCAGTTCTTGATGATAGTTTACTTCAAACTGGTGTTTTAAACTTTTTGTTTTAATTATAATTATAAATGTTTGGCAATTTTATAATTATGGATATATGGATCTTGCTCTTCCACAAAATATTATTTCTTTTTTTAAATTTTGAATAATTATATAAATTTTTCTTTTTTATAGAACAATTTTATTATCTTTGCAGAAATAAAGTGCACAGATAATAATAAACTCTCTTGCATTTTCCTCATGTTATCCATGATTCTATAACATTGGAATCATTAAATACAGCTTTTGCCAGAATCACTAATTATTATATGTTCTCTTAGTGTAAGTAAGTAAGCCAAAAGAGATGGAATGCAACAATAGTTGCTATTTTGCAGAAAAAAGTACAGCAGCTAAAATAATTGACAGATTATCTAAATGTATGTTGTAACGTCTTGTGACATTACAATTATGTTCCTAAGAACATTCTAACGTAAGTTTTGATGATTAACTGTGATCTGGTAAAACCAGGTATTTTCCATATTTCAGAAGTATCCAAGGGTGTGCATCAGGTGATTTTTGTCTTAAATGCTTGAAATGTTTCTGCAATCGTCAATCTATAATCGTTAATTTTGAATTAATAATTCGCACCTGCATTGTTTAAGCAGAGAAGGTGATCGACAACAGCAAGTCTTACATGGTCCATCACCCATACCTGCGGGTCTGCAACATGGAGATCGAAACAAGATGCTAATGCCACCTCCACATCCAGGTCTGTAACTAAGAGTATTTAGTTTGAAAAAATGCTGGATATCTTTTGGAGATTATGAAAAATGCAATATATAAAATATTAAAAACATATAAACCAGCACGAAGATTGTATTCTTGAAGAACATTCAATTTTTTAATCGTCTTAATCAGATTCCAGATTTCTTCTTAAATACAACTTTGTTGTTGGTAATGATATTTTTTATCATGTACATGATTATGGTGCATTCAGGTGGATGCAATTTGGAAACAATATGCAATAATCATTTATTTTAGAAGTAAAATATATTTTAGGTATCTAGCGTTGTTTTCTTAATACTCTTAGATTGTAGTGTATTATTAATATAAATAATAACTTGTGTTAAGCGTATATTATATCAACTTTCTTTGATCTTTTAATTTTCGTCTTAGCAAACTGCTTTTTTATGTATTTGTTGAGGATACCTGCCGAGACGGAGATCCGGAAATAAAATGGATTGTTACAATCTGACATAGAATGTGCTTTGGGGAGGGGGGGGGGGTATATAATTATCTTTAAATTTATTTATTATCA
>JBCJKF010091050.1:0-11516 GCA_039654545.1 Plocamopherus ceylonicus
ATATACATTTTTACTATTTTAGTTAATTTGTTAATTAAAAACATTTCTTGTCTTGGCATTTAACATTACCAAAGAAAAACAAAAGCATGTGAGCATTGTTCTCTTGTATCAATTTGTCATCTTGCTTTTTCTGTGAAGGATTTGTCAATGGCCTTATCTTAATGAAATCAAAATGCTTCCAAAATTTGAAGCCACTGATGAAAAATCTTTCGTTACCCCTCTTCCTAACTGGACAATACATTGAAATAATATCATGTCTCTTACTTTGTACATGGGCAACATTTTTTACTAAAAAAATATTTTCATTATACAACTGCTGTAGTTTCTGTGGAACCAATTGCCAGAATACCTATGATCAACCTCAAAATTTGATGTTATTAAGGGCCAGCTTTCATTTTGGGATGGTAGGGAGTGTAAATGTGTGTGTTGTTCAAGCTAGTTTCAAAGCTTCTTGTTTTAAATACGTGTAATTATTCTATGGTTATTTTAATATGACAACAAAAAAAAAAAAACATAACAGTTTATCCATACTATTTGTGGTCACTTTTCATTTTTTTTTTTTTTATGAAATAGCGGACAACAAAAATTTTCGAACAAAAGAACAACCCAAAAAAATCCCACTCATACATCCCTTGTATTATTCCCTTTTCCTATCAGCGGAAAGATGTCCAACTACTCGTCAGTTCCCCAATACCCACAAGGTCAGGCACCCGGATATCCGCCACAAGGTCAGGCACCGGGATATCCGCCACAAGGTCAGGCACCCGGATTCCCACCACAAGGTCAAGGATATCAAGGTCAAGCACCAGGGTATCCCCAAGGCCAGGCCCCCGGATACCCCCAAGGTCAAGGTGCCATGCCGCCGCCGGCTGCCGGCTACCCACCAGGAGCTGCCGGACCGGCACCCCCTGCTGGTGCTTCAACCAAAGGTAGGAGCCTCATTCCGGTCACTGCCATTTTCTCTCAGCATCTAAGTAAGCCCTGAGCGAATGTTGTATTGTCTTCGTACATGGGGGCATGAAAGTCGGAGCATCCTTATTCGGAATCCTGTTGTATGACTGACTGGATTTTGGGGAATATAATGAATGATAGCTTGTTGGGTTTCACTAGCGATAGATGACGAAGTAATAAGCTATTTAAATAGTTTTCATCATAGAAGTGCCTGTTTGTTATATGTTCGGAGAGCAGGGTGGTAGTTGCATTGCGCACCAGACACGACAAAATATTCATAATGTTGAATGTGGTCGTTATTGAAAGAAGAAGAAGCGTTGTATGCTTTCCTTCATTTCAGCGACTACTGGGACTAGCTGCATCAGGCTATCCGGTTGATCTTTATTATCCTTAAGAATTCTGGTTTTGGCTCCTCCCTGTCAAGGGATGACTTCAGGGGATTGTTGTTTGGCCCCACCAATACGCCTTCCTTGCTTTTCACCAAACATCATACTCTTGGCTTTATAATCCTCATTTATCCCATATCATCTCCTTGGTCTGCCCGTTGCCCGGTTGTTCATATTATTCGCAGGAGACTTATGTTATGAAATAAACTTCAAAAACCAGTGCAAAGATACCAGAGATTCCATTCAGAAACTTAAATGAACAACTCTGATATCAAAGTAAAAGATAGAGTTGCCGTAGATGCATTGACAAGAATACTTGGTGGATTTTTTGTCAGCTATTTTTAAGACAAAGACTAATTCTAAATTCCAGTCTGTTTTAAAACTAATTCATATTTAAAAAGCTGTCTGTGCTTGGGATTCACTAAATTGCATGATGAAAGTTATACATGTGATATATTGCAGGATAACTTCTAAGCATCTGAACATTCAATCTGGCAAGCATTTTAGAGGCCCTTTGTTTATGGCAGAGTTAGAACGTGCTTATATTTTTCCATACCTTCAAGCAAACAGATAGAACCATTTGTGTCACCACTGCATGTCTTCCAAATTGACAAATTCATTGCAATTACATTCATAGGATTTACTTTCTCAATATGCATTAATGTTTTATTATATCCCTTGTTGAATCGGAACATCGAATAATTATGAGGGTTTTAAAAAAAATGTATTTTGAACGTCTGATATTTACCAAAATGTTACAGGTTTTATCAGACATGGATCATTTACTGCCCATCTTTAGAGTGTTGTCATGTTGAGTGATTTAGAAAATCTGATTTTATTGGACCTTCCATTTTTTAAGGATGAACAAATATAATGTTGTTTTTTTTTGTATTTTTTTCTTTTAATCTTTGTGTTCATCAGACTTGCCACCACCCGATGCCTCTGCGCCGCCACCTGAATTTGAACAGTTTTCTGGCTATGGAAATGTTGGTTTTGAAGGATGTAGGTTAACATCATTGCTCTCAGTGTATTCCATTTACATTTTCTGATTATCTACTACATGTATCAAAATCACCCCTCTAATTGGACGGTCCAAAACCAAAATTTTGGCTAATTGGACATTTAGATTCGGGAAAAATGATTCAACCATAAACATTCAAATTTATTGAAGGGCAATAAAGAAACCAACTTTGCATATGAATAGGCTATTGTGCTCCATGTTGCTTAGGGTAGGGAAAGGGGGTCTAGCAAGAGTTTTTTTACGGTTACTGGTCCAGGCGTGATTACAGAGCTTAGGTATCAAACACTGCTACAGGTATGACTGCTCTCTAGCATACAATGCACGCACTACATTGGTATATGCCAAGAAGTGGTTGTTGGCCAATCATCTCATCCCAACGTTTAAGTGACCACCCCCTCAACCCATCATTCTCGAGCTTGACATGTTATATGGTCAACCAAGCCTACATAATAATGCGGCCATCCCTCTGATTGGTCAGCACACTGAGACAATAATTCTTTGTTTCGTTTTGCTTTGTCGTCTGCCAGAGTATGGTGTTTTGTTTTCTCGACAGGACAATTCAATTTGGGAATTTAACTCCACCTTTTTATGAAATACAATATCGTCCCTCTCGCCCTATCATTATGGCTAATTGGACATTTCTCCTAACTGTCTGTTTTCTCTGCTTCTGGAGAACTGTCCAATTAGGCGGTAACTACTGTATTGATGATGATGGTGTGGCTGATCATGATGATGATGATGATTTCTAGAAATAGTTCAGGGAAACAGGTTAAGTCATTAATCTTGAACTCATTCATGTAAAACTTGTGAGTGATTTAAGTATGTGGTCACATGTTTTAAAGATTATTTCCTCGCCAAATGTCACAACAGAGATATGCGTAGTTGTATTAAACATCTATTATTTTTAAATTTTAGTACACATGGTAATCTTATGCAGAGCAAATACAACCAACCAGATGGAGTTTGCCCTTCCTGCTCATCTGTTTCATGGCCAATGCATACTGTTGATTTTCAATTGACACTTTGGGATAACTTATAACCCAGATGTACAGACATACACGATTGCAATACACTCACACTATAATGCAGGCCAGTCCAGATCTGACCCATGTAATTATTGTCTTTTAGATTTCATGATGTAATAACCGGTTTATTGGTCTCAAACTGGATTCAGGCCCTGCCCTATAATGAGCCTCACAATTATTCTCTTTATCACCATAATATGGTATTCAATGGTAACTATTTTGCTCCTCTAATTGCAGCTGTCCTTCCCCCTCCAAGTTATGAGGAATCTACTAGAGAACCTCCAGCTCGTGAAGAGATTCCAAGGTACATTATAATGCATAATGTATCTCCTGTCGTTTTTCTTATTTCTAGCTTTTTTTTCTTTTCTTTTTTTTTAGCCATCTAGAAGCTATTAAAAAATATTGTGGGGTCTGCATAACTCAGTTGCTGAAGGATTGCAGCCCTTTTGTTGAATATTTCTAGATTACTCATATATATGTATTTTAGTTAATGTTTATCAGTTTGAGGTGTATTTTTAATTGTTGGATCAGTAGCTGCTGTTTCTATGTATTGTCAGGATCTTATATTGATACATATACATGTACATACATTTAGTCACATTTGTATGTCTTGTCATCATTAATACTTAAAACGTACTAGTAAGGTGATCCATTCCACAAATTGGGGATTTAGATATCTTTCTCTATATGTATCCAACCATGTCTTGTCCTCAACAACCCTTATTAACGTTGCAACTCTGTCTGTCTTTATTGCATTTTCATATTTTATGTATTTTTAATATTTAGTCAATTAGTTAATTAAAAAACATTTCTTGTCTTGACATTTATTATTTATCCATTCATTTTTTTTTTTATACATCCATATATATGTATTCATGTTTGTTTTTTTCTTTCATTTTTACTTATCATAAGGCAATCATGTGTGATCCTTATGTTTATATTCTGCTGTGTTTTAGTTTGAAAATTTTGTTTTATTTATTTCTACTCATCACATCATCGTAAATTACACTCTTGATATTCTGTTATTAATTTATTTAATGTATTCATCTTTGCAGTACAGCTTTTTTAACTGCCGAAGATGCCAAAGATGCTCTTACCAATTTTGTGGCTGAAAATTGTTGTTATGGCAAAGGCCCTATTGATGAGATTCATTGCAATGATCTCAGGTCATCTAGCGCATTTCATGTGAGTTTCATTAAAAAGATAATATAAATACAAATGAGAAAGAAACTTAGTTATTAAATGCTGCCTGATTCTTTGAGGTGTAATGAAAGTTTTGGTTTTTTTTATTTACAGATTTTATGTTGTATATACCATGAGGAAGATAAGTATTTGCTCTTGAGTTTTGTTTCAAACTTATTAATTCTTTATAGGTTAAGAGCAACTCTCAAGGTTTAAAAGAGCCCTTTTCATTATTTACATCTCTCAAAAAAAAAAAAAAAAAAGAAGGATCATGCCCGCTAGCTCTCATTATTTTAAAACAAGTTTTTTTTATTACATTTGTGGGGTCTGTATTCTGTTCTTAGGAAACTGTTCATTGGTAAAGCATGCCATGGCACTCATGAGTTGTTTTTTTCTTTGTTTTTTGTTTTTGTTTTTATAGACTTAAGATGGTATGATTCATTTCTTATATGTTATGAGCTGAATATGAATGCAAGAAAGGTTGAAGCCAAAGTCTTTGAGTAAAGGGCAATTTGGTTTAAGGAAAATCCTGTCGCTGCCTAGAGGAAGAGCAAATCAGCCTCTTTTTTTTTCTTCTTCAAATCATACACGTTTATTTAATCCATGACGTGAATTTTCTGAAAGATGTGATTATTATGATTTCTGTATTATTGAATCCGAATCCCCAAAATGATCAAAAATCATCCCCATGACCGCTTGAGTTATGGAACAGCCAATGCAACCAATGTTCTATATATATTTACAAGAATTAAGTCATCAATATTAGACTTCGGATGTTGATGTCATTGATTTCAAAATAAACAAGCCAATCAATATTCTTATATGGCATTAGACGAAGTGGTGAAA
Source organism: Plocamopherus ceylonicus (assembly GCA_039654545.1). Taxonomy (NCBI): domain Eukaryota; kingdom Metazoa; phylum Mollusca; class Gastropoda; order Nudibranchia; family Polyceridae; genus Plocamopherus; species Plocamopherus ceylonicus. The sequence continues at coordinate 5,412 of JBCJKF010091050.1, forward strand.
GCTTTTAGGTTTGATTCCTTTTTCCTTTTCTCTTTATTTTTCTGGGCTTATATTCATATCTAAAATAAAATCTTTTTTTCTTTTGTAGTACACCTTGGAGTCGTTTTGTGAGAGTCGTTTGACGAAGTGGAAGGAGGAGCCTTTCCACGGTCAGCCAGTAGTGGTGACCGGACTCCCTCCAGGACCATGGGACATTCAGGTGCAGCCGCCCCAATTGTTCAAGGACAGCGAAACGAAAATGGAGGTTCCAAATACTTCCTCTGTTAAGGTAAGGATTTGCTCGCTTAAAACGTAAAACTTGGGTGGCTGCAAACTGCGGCAGGTGGCTCAGATTTCACCCAATGATTAGCTGCTTAGAACGGCCATAAGACCTGGTTGCAGTTTTAAGTAAACAGTACAGAGATGATGGATAAAAAGGCTAAATATTTTTGCACCAATGCAGTAAAATAAAGTACTTTCTCTTTAGTTCAGTTATATCCTTGAGAGATCTTAGAATTATGCAAAATTGAAAGTGAAAATAAAGCTTGAGCTTTATTAAGTTGAAGCTCATGCTGTTTCATCATCTAGTCACCACACAAAGGAGGAATTAATAAATCTATTTCAGTGATAGTGAATCTTTGGAGCAAATCAGTCTTTTTTTCTAGTTGCCTCAACGCGTTGTCACTTGTCATTGACACTCTGCTTTAAAGATTTTCAGTGAAAATGTGTCTCACAAAATATTATTCATTTAAGAAGATAAGAGAATGGAACAAATACATAATCTTAAATCTGATAATGAAAGAAATTATTATGAAAAAGTGACCACTCTTAAGCTAACCAAGTAAATAACTATGAAAAGTACAGGAAGAAAAATCTCTTCTTTAAACAGTTACGCTCAATGTGTTGGAAATCGCTAGGAACCTTGGGTGATATTGATTTACAAGCTCCATGTCTGATTTTTGTACTCAGAGCCCCTGAGATAATTTATTTTGATAACAGAAGAGGATTAGGCATAAGCAATTTCTTAGAAAAAAAACGAACAATAAAGAATATATAAATAGAAAGACATGTAAACCATGAAATTTAAATAATAAATGCATTATCCAGGTAAAGACACTTCAAAGTACTAAATAGGAATAATAACTATCTTTCTTATTTGTTGTTTATTCTGGACATGAATATGTTAGGTCATTTTTAAACTTCTTCATTTGATCCAGTATTTTTGTTGTTGTTGATATAATAGGACTGTTTTGTTTTTGGTATGTTACGTAAAGAAATGTATATTTTAGTTTCGTTTTTTGCTTCTTTGAAAAAGGATTAGTTCATTTTTTCTTATCTACCCTCCAGCCATGCCATCATTGCCATGCCAGAGGTTTTAAGAGATGCGTGTTCTGTCATGGACATGGACTTGTAAGTATCATCTGGCACAAGGATCAGAATGAGAATAAATTTATTGTCTCGAACGGAGAAATTTTGTTTGATATATTTTTGGACAGTGATCTGTGTGATATTTTTTTGGACAGTGATGTACGGCTTCCTGTTGATTTAATGTATTCTGAAAGTAAAGGGTGGTTTATGTCTTCCAAAATCATGTTTTATCATGAAAGGAAGATGGTTGCCTTAGAGTTGTTGGGTTTTTTATGTGTCTGTCTTCATTGTTGTAAAAAATTCATATATTAAGTTTTTCTATGAAAATAAAAATAATAAAATTCGTCTTATTCAGTCCCGAAGGGAAATTCTTCATTTGGTTTTTTAACGAAAATCAAGCGTCAGCCGCAGGGCTGCGCCGCAAATATAGGCAATTAGTGTAAATAACCTTGCCCAAGATTTTGTATTTTTAACAACATTATTGCTATGCCAGGGCTAGTATTCTTAGGGGAGTAAGGGTGCCCAGCCATACTCTCCTCCCTCTGATCTGTGTCTCTTTTTCTTGAATTCAGAATAATATATAGGTCAATAAGACTGACAGGAGGTTTTAGGATTGTATGACAACGAAAGGACTATTCTGATAGGAATTGAATTTTTCGAGGGTGATTTCCAATATGGCCTGCTCTTTTCGATTTTTAATCACCGAGGGTTCTTTTACATTTGCTAAAGGCACATTGGACCTCCTAGTTTATCATCTGTCTTTGATGGGACTAGGCACTCATTCATCCTGTCTACCACTAGATGGGGAGGTGGGAAGAATGATGAATAATTCTCGAGTGCCCTTACCATTGAGCTACCTGTACAATTATAGGCATGGGGTACTTTATCTTTCCTTGTTTTAGTTTGTGAATTCATAATATACTGGGTGCGAGAAAAAAAATGTGCAGGACTTTAAGGGGTCATAACTCTCTTCACTTTGTATAGATTGAAATAAAACTTCATCCATACCTTATTTAACTTATTATCAAAATGTATGTGGATTTAAAGCAAAATATAATCCACAATGATGAAATGCCAACGATTTTAACAGACGTACTCAGAAATGCTCATATCAATGTTGCTTAAATGATATACAGGGTAACCCAAAAACTTACACAGCCAGGAACAGCAAGTCATAGATTTTAAAAAGATTTTTGCTAATAAAACAATGTCTCTTGAGTTGTTTGCGCTTTATTTCATCAAAACGGTCCAGTGAAGTGGAAGTTATGCCCAATATAGTGAGGCATTGTAACGCCCTAAACCAACGATAGAGCCATGGCGGCCGCCAGGCGGCAAGCCAAGAGAAAACCATTGAAACGACCATGCTTCACTGAAATTGATATATTATTCTGTTTGTGTGAACCAATTTCAATTTGATTTTTTTTTTGGTTCAAGTGACTCATTATAAAATTCTCTACAATATAAATTGCTTTTGTAGCAAAGTCGTTTAAAACCTGCGACTCAATTCACCTGGCTGTGTAATTTTTTCAGGAACCTTGTATGTAATTTATGCAACGTTGATATGATGTTTCCTGAGTAGGCCTGTTAAAATCGTTGTTGTTTCATCATGCTGAATTACATTTTGCTCAAAATTGACATACATATTGATAATGAGTCAAATAAGGCCTGTGTGAAATTTCACTGCCATCGATGCGCAGTGAAGAGAGATATGGCCCTTTTAAGCCTTGCGGCTTTCTTTTTTTGCACCTGATATATATATTTGTATGTGTTCAGAAACACTGCACTCATTGCTGTGGCTCAGGCAGATCATCTATGGGCGATGGAACCAATTGCACTTGGTGTCATGGACGAGGCCGGCAACGGTAAGCTGATAGATTTTTTGAGAAAAGTCATAGACTTTACTTTACTGTCAGGCTGAGTCCATTCTTTTTTTAATGTAGCCCTTTGCTGATGCTTTCCATCCAATATTCTCTGTCTTTTGCTTTCTCATACCATAGTACTCCCTCCATCTCTGTGATGTCGTCCCTCCCTCTTTTTGGTGGTCTTCCTCTTTTTCTTTTACCATTGGTTGGTTTCAATTGAATACGGTACAATTTCTGCTCCATCTTTTATCTTCTCTTCTTGCTATGTGTCCTGCCTATGACCATTTTTGTTTTGATATGTATGTTTCTATGTGTATAACTTTTGTTTTGCTTCTTTATCTTCTGGCATGATACTCTATCGCTAATCTTGACATTAATCATTTTTCTTTCCATGGCCCTTTGTGTCGTTCTTAATTTGTTGAGAATGTTCTTTGTGATAGACTTTAACTTGGGAAGAAATCTTTTGACATTTTTACTAACCGGTTTATGTTATTTATCAATATGCAAGGTGATTGCCAGATTGAAGAAAAAAGAAGTGCACAAATGCTTTTGTTTATTTCTGGATGAGAACGCAAAAGAGTAAGCATAGCTGCTTTTGACTTTGGCATTGAGTACACTAAAGTGAAATTTTCTAGGAGTTAGTAAAGTTATCCTTACGTTTTTTTGTAAGGTTTTGTTGTTTGGGTTTATTTTCGACTTTCTTTGTTTTTGCTTACGTCTTTTCACATAAGGTATGAACACTATAATTCACTTGATAACAACTCTTTCTCTATATCTTAAAATTATTCCAGTTGTTCTTCATGTAATGGTGATGGACATAATAGATGCCACTCATGCCACGGCCATGCCAACCTCAGATGGTACATTGAGCTGAAAATTAAATGGTAAGTTCTTTTTTCTTTTACTTATAGTTATGGTTAACAAGATTTACCCTCCTTTGCTATACTTCCCTTATGGATTTACAATCGAATGTACACATTTTAAGGACACAAGACTTATTTTTGTATTATCTTACCTGGTATGCTGTTTTGGTGGGGCTCTGGCTCTACGATAGAGTGTTTGACTACCGACGACGGAGAGGACACGAGTTTGAAAGCTTTTAGTGACACGGGGTTTTTTTCCCAAAAAAAATTTTTGCCAAAAATATCCGTATTTTTTATATCTGTTTTTATTAAGTGAATAGATGAAATAAATAATTATGAATTGATTTTATAAATATGATTAAGTAGCTGTTATATGTATGTATTTATGACTCTGACAATTTTTAAAGGAAAAACCACGATGATCATCACGTAGTTGAAAGAACTGCACTGCCATCAGAACTAGTCAAGCATGTGAATGGTCAGAGAGCTCTGGAAGAGACTTACCCAAGGGTAAGAGATAAGAAAAAACTTTCCAAAAGCTTCACATTGCATTTTAGTCATACTGTTCACTGTTGTTATCTGTTTATGACCCTAGGCTGATATATCATCATGAGCATGATTTTCCTATATATATTGATTGAAATGAGTATGTTAGTTTTTTTGTTATTATAATTTGCCCATATATTTGGGTGAGCATGTTTTTGCTCATCCCAAAATGTTTGCAAATTGTAGTCGAAGAGTTAAATCATGTTCATGCTGATGATTGGGCTCATGGTAAATGACAAGTTAAATTTTGCTCATGCTAACTTATTAGGAAATAAGCTATAGTATTTTAAGTCAAAGGTACCAATAATGAATTGCTTGCTGCCCATTTTGAACTTAATCAAAAGTAGGGTAGGAGGGAATTTCTTCCTTTTCTTCTATGCCAAGCTCAAGACATGAAAATGAAATCTGCAGCTCATCAGTCCAGATTGCAATACATTTAATGTAGCATTCAGTATTCAGTGGGCAAAGAATTCATTTCAAATTATTTCTGACTTAACTTACCTAATGCCTTGCGCCTCCTAGTCATCTGATGGAGATGACATGGCTGCTTCCGATATGCTCTTCATCACTAGTTTCTGTCTCCTTCTTTTCTTTGTGAGGGTTGTCAGATGTTCAAGATTTTTCTCTGATTTCAGCTATAGGGGTGTGGTGAACTTCACTTTAGAGAGTTCATTGTTAAGTACTGTAGGCAGTGTGGTGAGAGGGCATGTAGAAAACTTATCATGTGTTGTTGTTGCTGTTTTTTTTCCCAAGTAGAATTTCATTGCTTTTTCTTGCTGTCTTGCTGGTATATCTTTATTTCTTCTCAGTATGTTAAACAAAAATATACCATCTATATTTGAGAATGTGGTAGAGAGTGGCATCTTACTACATTTTTTGTAAAGATAAATGTTGGGTTATTTCAATATGACAAGTTTCATTTTGTCTTTGTTAACAAGTAGTTTGTATTTTCCTAATATGTCATGCACTTCTTTCATATCGATATACAATCAAAATCAACATCATCCGACAAATATATGATTTCCCTTGGAAGATGTTGATATTTTGTTTTCTTCTTTCGCTAGATCTCATTTCACATAGAGCAGGCTCTAAATTCACCAAGAATAAGATTAGCCTGTTTCTGGGTAGCACGTTTGATTTTGACATTGATTTGAGTTTTACTTGATAGGAATAGGACCTTGACCCATGCCATTTCATTTTCTTGAATTATTGGTTCTAGTATCTCAAGCAAGAGCTCTCTGTTGATAGAGTCAAATAAGTCTGACATGTCAAGTCCCATAATTTTTAGATTGCTTTTCGGTACACAGTTCAGTCCATATATAATGGCTAAGGCTACAACGGCGCCTCCTGGTATAACGGCACTTTCCCCAAGTCTCCTTTTCCCCTCTATTAAACAACAGTAAAAATTTGCTAATATAAGGGCACCCATGGCCTTTCTTTCTTTTAAAATGGCACTACAGGTAGGCAGAGCTGTTAACAATACAGGC
>JBCJKF010091051.1:0-10521 GCA_039654545.1 Plocamopherus ceylonicus
ATATATATATACATTATTCTGCGAAAATACATTAAAAAATTGTTCTGAAAAGTTATCTCAATAACCCCCAGCTCCCCTCCACTCGGTCGAAATACTTCGCCAGAGGTGTATACGACCTTATAGTTCGGTCGCTTAATTAAGCGAGCCGCGCGCGTATCCGAAGGGTGGAAAAAAGATCAATAAAATCGCTAGTCTACGGGACGACCGCATTCATTCGCCACCCCATTTCTACAACATATTTTGCAACCTCGCCACCATATACCGGCCTTGGCTGACCTCCCTCTCCCACCCCCTACCTTTCGTAGCCCGTTTCGTTCGTCGCCCCTCGCTCTTTACCAGTCTCACGTGCTCGTTTCGCTCCCACCCCTCTCTCTGTCCACCACAGGGGTAGTGAACCGGCGCGCGCTCGCCAGGGTACGTCGATCTACCACTAGATGGTGACGGAGGGCGAAAGCATAAGCGGGAAGAAGAGACTTGCACGCGATGGGACGAGGACGCGAGACCGTATGAGAGAGGGTCTCTCTCTCTCTATTTCTCTCTTCCTCTAGAGCCGCGCGGGTTTACTTCCCCTCTCCTCGGCAATCCCGCCGACGACCAACTGGAGTTTCTCGTCAGCCTGTCAGTTAGTGCCGTGGCGCCGTGACGGTACGGTGTTGGTTGGTACGTCGTTTCTCTCCGGCTGATCGTGAGCCTCGCATGAAGGGACGAACGCGTCGCACGTTTCCTCAATGGGGACCTCGTGGGGATCCGGTGTAAGAGAAAACGCGGGCCACCGATAGCCAGTGATACACGTCGCCGTGATCGAGACGCGTCATCGGTCGTTTTGCATTTTTCTAAATGGATACTTTCGTGTTTCGTTATTGCACTTATGTAGTACGTAATAGATTTTGTGTAAGACCTTAGAGGCTTGTAAATAGCGCTCCGAATAGTGTACGAGTGAAATTTTTTTACAAATTTATATCAAGTGAAGGAACATACGAAGGGAGAAAGAGAATCTTATCAGAGACCAATTGTGATAGATGATTTCTTTGGTGCTCTTTGGTGTGTGTGCGTATCGTCGCTGATAATAGAGCATCCGAGCGGATACGCGATATACGGAGTAATAAGGTGAGCGCATAATTTTTTTTTTCCTCTCATAATATCCCTCTCAATATCATAAAATCCCTTTTAATTACGCGCGCGCTCGTCGAGTGAAACGGAGAACGCAGCTGCGACGAGAAAATTGTGTGAGGAGAGCACCGTGCGGGTGCTATCGATACAAAGCAGCGTGTAATTCTGTTACGATATCTATGTAATTGTTGAGAAATTGCTGAGTGTAAATCATTGATGCGGGAGATCATTTGCAGAGACCGTTGTATCGTTTAAAATTCATGCATTAATTGCACATTTATTTCAAAACAGTTTTACAAACTTAGATACTATAAAAGTGCTAAACATATTCCAGTAAAATTATTTATAATAAAATCGCACCACACAATCACACAAAATAAATAATCGAGATTTATTTAAAATAATAATTTCTAACATTCTTTTATAAAGAACAAACGTTTCTTCCTATGCTCCAAGTTGTCTCGACGATGAAATCAAATAAAATAATCGAAAAGATTTCTCGACACCGATTTTAAGATGTTTTATACTGATCAGAATTTTATACGAGTTCATTCTTTTCTAATCCGATTCCAAGACGCATCGGCCGAAATCTGATTTTCCTTTTCACTCGTTGTCATTCATTGCCTCCTCGTCCTTCATTCTGGAGATGATCGTGATGAAACCGTGAAACGTTTCGTGGATTTCGAGCAAGGACTCGGGATAACACCGATTAATTCTGTAAGCTTCATTTCCGACGAAAAGCGAATGTTAGGAAAAGTCGAATGGAAGGAGATAAAGAGTGAATAAGGTGGATTAGCGAGAAGAGAACCCTCGAAGGGTTCGTCGACGATTGCTGGCATGCGGAAGGAAGGGGACAAATGAAATTTCGTCGCGGCAAATTGTCCGAAAGCGATGCCGCAGAAATCACCCCGACGATTAACAGGAGATCTCCTAAGACTTGCTAATTTCCTGCTTGAAGCGACGGGATAGGGAAAGGTAATATCAAATCGGAACTCCCATCCATTAGCGCGGCAATCTATTTGTTGAAGCCGACTTAAATCCTCTGGATCGAGACGTGGACTGGTTCGCCAAGAGTTCTTTAATCTTCACAACCTTTAAAAATACGACTCACGTATTTCCGAATCCACGTACTTTCGAGGTAGCAAAATAACGCAACAGGCAATGACGGATGAAAGAGAGCGAAGGAAGTCGAACGGAATTGGAAATGGTCCAAGGAAGCCTCCGATCCTCCATTTCTGTCCGATTTCGATTCCTATCCGCCGAAACAGTGCCAAGTTCGAGTAAATTAATTGTACGTGTGTTTACTGCCAATTACTAGGATCGTTAATGCGTTTGGACGAGTTCCGAGTGGGCCATATATTTTTTTCGTGAAAATACATAATGTCAAGAGCGCCGTGTTCTCTGTTACAGAGAGTAAACATGAGGAAAGAAAGAAAATCATCATAACGATTACGTTCATATATCTCAACGCCTTCGAGAAATGGGAACACGAATCGGGAAGGCATAAACTGTCGTTATGAGAAATCGAAGATCGTGCCTCATTCTGTCGAATACCGAGCGTGTTCGGCGTCGCTCGATTTTAGTGGATTTAAGCGTAGTCGGGAAAGTAGGTTCTGAATATTGATAAGGGGATATGAATATATTCATGGAGGCTAACAGTTTATTTCTGCAGTCAGTTCGAATCGGTTCGCATTGATCACTCTTTCGATTCGTGCGAGAACCTTTCGACGGTAAACTCGAACGATTAATATTCGTAGATTCGTGTTCCTACGTTCCGTCGGCGATCACAAAGTTCTCCGATTGAAAACAAAAATCTTTCAATTTCCTTCTTGCCATTCCTTGGTACTACGTGATCAGTCGACGGCCCACGACAAGTGTGCTTGACAGTCTCGCGACATTTGACCTCGACTCATAATACCTTCATTACGAGACAAGAGTCTTGTGAATTTTACGACGATTCTCTCGATGATTTTGCAAGAAAATTGATGAACCGATCGAAGATGATGTCGATAGATGATGATCATAAATTATTGTCTAGTTATTATTAATCTCGTACGGGCGACAGTTTGACGATCGATACTTACGGTTCGCCTCGCATTATCGATACATGGAGATGATAAATTCCGTCGGCTCGAGCATGCGAGAGTAGAACGATAAATTAATATCGGCGCGATAAATTTTCCGCGACGTAGACAGTGACGTTGCCGAAATAATCGAAATGCTAATTATTCATTTGCATAATTAACGCGAATGCAGTAAAGCGACCTGCGGCGCACCGTGAACGGTCCCACATGCCATTGGAGATTAACGGTAGCGTGCGTTCTCTGTTAATGTTCATTTTGAATATTAACTCCTCGGAAATGAACGTGCACGATCGTCGAATCATTATTACGGTCGAATTTAACGCGGCTGGATGAACCGAGCGTATGTAGCCGCCACTATGAATTTCCAGCGCTATCATTTTCAGAATCGCCTGCCGCTGCGAGTGTCGTGCAGAATCGCGATGACACACCGTCATCATCATCGTAAATCTCCATCGTCCCATGGCTATCTATATAATTGAAACTTCCTACACTGTCATGCATTTGCGTCGTTCATTATGTTACGAGTAATAATGGTGTGTAAATTTTATGATATACGCCAATCACACGTTGCGGAGAATCCATGTGCGTGGAGAAACTAATATAAATTACTATTAACCCGACGCTTCAGTACAAGAATACAAAAATGTATTATGAATATGTTAATAACAAAATAAAAGATATCTTTTTAGAGAAAGTATATTTCAATGTATCAACGGATAAAATATTTTTTTTTGTAATACCTCCCTCGTATAGCAAAAGAAACTAAAAAGTGAAAAGTCTTTGAGATTAAATGAAAATCCTTCAATTTTACGATCATAACCGTTATCGTTCCTTTTCTACGTCTGTCATTCTTTCTCTGGAACGTGGCGTACGTCGTTCACGGTTAATTTCGAAAAAATCCTTGCCCCTTCGTTCTAAAGAGCATTCCCGGTATTTTGGACGTGGCTCCTCTCAAGCTCGTTCGATGTCCAAACACGAAAACGAAACAGCGGGAGGCACGATGATGGCTCCGCGTCAACGAGAACGTATCAGCCAGCTGCCGGCCGACGGATTCAAAGGCGGTTGGGGGTCCCTGCACCTGATTGCCGGACATCTATCTACCCCCGGACGCAGAAGGTGTAGAAACTCCGTGGGAATCTACCACTCTTCTTCACCCCCTAGTAGTTGTTGCACAATAGCCAAACGCGCCATGTGAGATAATGGCTTTCTAATTGCCGCACGCGATCATATATCGCTATCATATGGCCAGTTTCACAAAAAAAAGAAAAGAAAAAGAAAAGTAAAATGAAAAAAATGTGAAAAAAAGAGAAAAGACAGCTTAGAAAAAAAAAAAATATATAAGAAGGAGGAACAATGCCGTGAAAAAGAAAAAAGAACAAGTAACTTTTATTTTTTTTACAACTTGATATATTTTCCACAGTTTGTAAATAAAGTACACACGCGTAAATAAGAGAAAAGCGAGGTATGTTATTCATAGGTTGATTACAAAACGTTGGCACTTTTTTTGTTCAAAAAACAATTAATTGTTTCGTAAATATGCAAAGAATGTCCATTAAACAGAAACAAAAAATATATATCGGCGCGTTTTCCTGAACACGAACGATCGCTGCTTATTAGAATCGCTCGCGGATAATCTCTCGATCCGTGAATGTCGCTTGAGCATCCAGTTGATACATTGGGCCCTGGAATGTGCTCTCTCTTAATAAAGTAGGAACTCTGGCCACGACCCTAAACGGGACAGAGGGGAGGATGAAAAGCCGTTTAATCAGAATGCGAGCGCAACGATTAACGGCGATTTCGCGATCTAGATCATTTATCAGATCAGATTGTAAGGATTTGCGGACATTGTTGCTTTAATGCATGCCGTTTACGTAAATAAAGGAATTGATCCATCGTCTTAAGTAAACTGATTATAAACTTCGAACGCCTTAGAGAACGCAGGTAGAACGGATGAAGGACGAGAAGTAGAAAGAGGTGTTTCTCGGCCAACCATTCACGTTGCACCTTTCGCACGTATAATATCGCGGTTTTAAATGCCCACGCATGTTTGCACACACGCTTCTTCTCCTATCCTTTTTCGTTCGCCCTATCTCTCTCTCTCTCTCTCTCTCTCTCTGCTCCCTTTCGCGACGGAACGTCGGAAAGTGTCGGATAGACCGAGAGAGTGAAAGGATAAAATATGCAAGACGACATAATGTTACCTCCTGAGGGATACACCTGACGTAGGAAGAACGCCCGGAGTGTCTGTACCGAATATATCCACCCTCGGGAATAAGCGACCTGGCCCATAATTCATTCTAAATACTTGTATGCTAATAACGATGCCACGGCGCAACGGAAATTTACTATTCCCAGGCGTTCTCCGGTAGTCTTTCCTGCTGCTCTGCCCTCTGTTACCTCCATTCTCCTTCCACTCTTTATCCCTTTATTCCCGTCGCTCTCTCCCGCGTGTCTCCAACCGACAGCCTTACCTGCGTGCTCCCTTTTATTCGCTGCTACCAGCCACTGCGAGATGCGGTTCAAAGAACCGACATATTAGCTTTACATTATACGGGCGGTGGAATTTATGCAACGGTCGCGAGATCCGTAAGGACCATAAAGTCCATTATCTCGATCGTTTATCCACGACAGCGCATGCGTCTCTCTCTCTCTCTCTCTCTGCGCATTTCCCCTTTCTCTTCCCATTTCCTTTCGCCTTTCGCCATGATTTTCTTTCCGGTCTAGCCATGAAAAGTCGCCAGAGAAACGAAATTGAAATTCTTCTCTATGGCCTGCGGAAAACGGACGACGCAGATTCATTCGTTGAAACAGTAGATGCACTCGAAGAAACTTCATACGACTATATATTTCGAGCCTTTATATCTTTCCCACTCACCCCTTGTAACAGTGCCATAAAGAACGTTTAGAGCCGAGGGAGGTAGGCCAGTCCGTTATACTTTAGAGATTCTGTTTCGAAGATTCAAGGCTAGGAAGTATCTCAAAATCATCACTGAGAAACGTATATGATTTCAAATCTTATTTTATTATAATTTTTCATTTTTTTTTTAACGTCCTATTCAATTTTATTAATGACATATAAGTTTGCTCGCAAATTGGCCTCCGACACGCATACAAAACATTACGCGCGAATATCTATCACTGTTTTCTCGGAGAATATGCTAATCATCGTAAGAGTATAATTTTTAAAATTACAAGGCGCGAATATCGAATAAAACGAGAAATATGTATTTGGTATTTTGGCCGCCGTTATGCCGCAACTTATTAAAGTCTTCCAAACGTGTCAATTCGCGTGACCATTTTATCCTGATTATGCAAATTGCAAATTATCAACAAGCGGATGTCGTAAGGAAGGATAAAGACATTTTTTCTCTTTTGCCGAAAAATTCGCATCACGACCAAACGGGAATGCGCGCGTGGCCAACAAGGTCCTCTCCATCGCATCTCACTCCGAATGCTATGCTAACGAGTTCAGCTAGTAAATTATTTCGTAAAAAGGAGCTTTTTACGCGGTCTGCCGCGGTATTAGAATTATAATTTCCGGTGTGGCGACTTTATAGAGGCGGTCACCGCAAGTCTTGAAACGTTACTCATAAGCTACAATCAATTCCGTGATGATTATGTCTGCGTGCGTGCTCGCATGGCGCTGTGAAATTTCTTAATGTCTATGCGGCGTTCTTGAGAACCTTTTTATCGCAAGAACACTTGAGGCATGTAGTATACTTTTGACATTCATTGTGATTGAAACGCTTTATTATTACATCATAATATCGTCATTAGACGCTTAGTCTATGTAAAAATATTATCTTATATCACACGATATTGATTGTCTTTTAATAACTACATTCGTTATTTTTATATTTATATCTAACATACTTTTGATAGATAAATATATAATATATCAAATTCCTTTCTTTCAAATAATAATATTTTAATTAAATTCTGAAAATGTAACGTTTAAATATATCATTTAATAATTTCGATTACTAAATATTATTTTAATTTAAAAGAAATGCTGCATCTATTTATATTCCATTTTTCATATTCAAATAACGCGATGACAAGGCAAATAAAAAATATATATTTATCGCTTTTGAACAATCTTAAGAAATAAATCTCACATTATATTGCCAATTAGTACTGACGATTTCGCGTTTTATTAATTCCCTTTTTGTAAGCCATTTTCCTCTCGATCCCGTTGAAATTCTTTAATCAGCAATAACGAGCAATTTAATTAAATCGGAATTTTATGATCACACATCGCGTCTTGTTAAATGATACGATAATTTAATCGAACGTAAACTAAATTAATTATCTCTTAGGATGCCATATACGCGTTTTAAGACTTTTAAAGCACATATCGACTAACGGTTCATAAGTTTCGGCTTATCCGACAGCGTCTTTAATTTAATCCAAATTTATATTCCAAAATAAAACGTCGCTAAAAACGGCGACGATTTAATTAAACCTAAATTAAGTTGACAATCGTTTACAGTATATACCGGATTAATGCTATTACGTCTCGTCGGTGGTCGCCGGGCACGGAATACTGAATATCCAATTTAAAAGTCTTAAGAAACTTAAACTCCCTCCTCCTTTTCGTGAGAAGCACGGAAAAGCGGGTACGCTCTCGTCCCTCAAACTCATCCACAGAATAATAGATAAAACGTACTTTTGCCTCGACACGTTCGCGACACTGGAAGAGAACGGGAAAGTCTCTCCGGCTTATCGTCTGCATGAAATTAGCATGCAAGTCTGTCCGGCGTGTTCCTAAACGCCCCGCCGCGAGGTAAAACATTATACCACGGAAAAAGTCGGCGGCGTCGCGTGGCAGGAGGAATTTTCAAACGTCGTGCGGGGAATCGGCTACCACAGCCTAAACCACCATCACCATCACCACGGAGAGATCATTACCCTTTAATGTGTGCGGACATCCTTTGTGTCTTTTGAGGACTTCTCTTTTTCCCTCTATACCTCTACCGCCAGCTGTCTACGTGCCGCTCATCGGGCATACAAAAAAGCGAGAGCAAAGGGACGAGCCGGACATACAACGCGTGTCGCGTGGGGTCCGGCTCGAAGGTCCGAGAAGGAGGGGAGACGCAAAGGGCTGGACACGCAGATGAGGAGAAAGAGAGGGTTTAGATGAAACGAGAGGGAAAACTCTACGAACCGGGTTAGCGATAGGGAGAGTAGGTAGAATAGATAGATGGTAACCAACCTCTCCTTTTGCTGGATGTTGATATCACGCGAACGCAAGAAGCCTCCCTTCATTTCGTATTCCATTTCATTCTCGTATTCCCTTTTGCCAGGCTCATCATCCATTGTCAACTTTTCCCACAGATCTATATGACCAGTCCCCTATACTGACTTTTTTCAAAAATTATTTTTAACTGACCCCCTCTCGATCAAAGTCATGGATCTTCATGTATGATTATGACTGGCTGAAATTGACCATAAGATAATTCGCTAACGTGCATGAGATCACGTATAAAACTATATATATATATATAGTGTATTTTCATAATTTTTTAAAACGCATTACTCTTATGAATAATAATTCTCTTTGGCAGTATAATAAATTCTATTTTAAATATGCTTTAAAAATTCAAAAATCTAAAAATAAAAATTTCAGAAAGGATCATTACAGCACTTTGCTCTGCTTTCGTCGAAGATCACAATGGTTCAAATCAGATGAATCCGCTTCCCAAACAAGCGTGAAGTACCACCGTTTTCAATAGGACAATGAATTATTCTGTCCCGGCGAACATTTTCATCCGCTTCTCTGCGTCCGTCGCCGTCGAGAGGCAAGAGCGAAAGAGCGACGGTGTGACAGACCCTTTTTTTCGCGAAAATACTCAGGACGAGAAATCGTCGTTTCGCGAAACAATTTTATTACACCGCGAGATCGCATCTCGGTCAAATTCTATTATCTACGTTTGTCCCACATATTACGCATCGTACAGAGAGAGATTTCCGGAGTGACGTACACGCACAATTATCCCCAATGAGATCGCGTTTTAGCTTCACTTGCCGCATATAACTAAAAGCGGTTCTCAGAGCAAACGTGCGTACTGATCTGCGGTTAATAGATGACCCTGTTATCGCTCACGGAGTTAAAGATGTAGATAGAGATGAAGCGAAACAGTCAATTAAACCGATAAAAAAAAAGAAAAAAAAAAAAATAGCAAAGTATATTTACTTTGAAATTTTTATCGCGGACCATGTATTATTATATAGATAACGCAAAGCAGTATAGATGAGTGTATCTCCCTCTTCCGCCTGTCATTATATATTTTCATAGAGAAAAATCTGCGACGGGACACTGATGCGTATGATTATATAAAATTGTTGAACGTACGCGCGCGCATAGGACCCTTTAATCTTTTCCGTGTGCAGGCAGCGCGTTGACGCACTTTTCGCCGAAGCGAATCGTTTTACTCGAGCGCCTCTGATCGACAGACTGCTTACGGATTCAATTACGCCGGGTTATCGACTTTGTGACTACGATCCGGTCCAATTACAGCCTCCGCGAGTAAGGAGCAGCGACGATTAATGGAGAAAAAAATGGTCGGGCGTCCGGCGATTATAGATCGGCGTTGGGTCACAGTTAACTAGCTCGCTCGATCGCGAAAGGTAGTAATCTCGTGATTCCGCGTCTGAGAATTTTATGGCGCTACTTAAGAAAATGGCAATTTTTCCTCGCTCGCGCTTAACCTGCTCGCCCCGTTTCTTTTTTTTTTTTTTTCACGAGACACGAAAATAATTAGCACCGCCTTTCATTCGTCTCGATCTGCTCTATTTCGTTAAACTTTCGGACATTCATGGCGCGTGAACGTTTGAACGTTTCATCGGGAAACACCATCAGTTACGACATTAACTTATTATCGATTCACGTATTTCCGTCCGCAGCGAGCGTAATTCCGGGTTGCGCGATCGCACACTATTGTCTCACGCACAATTAGCGTGCGCGAAGCACGTTAGCCGGTCTGAGTGCTCGATTACGCATGCTTCTTAATTTAGTGGTGCGCTCGCAGAGGCAATTAATGCCCCGTACGAGGTTCCCGTCTCGTTGGTTTTAGGAGAGGCGTGTGCCACCAATGCTCCCTCCCCGCTTCCCCTCGATCCCCTTGTCCAGCATTATGGATGGACGGTCGAGTCTTTATTAATCCCGTTACACGGTTCGGTTACCAAGGATGAAGCGAGGAGGTCAATCAGTAGTAATTGCTCTTCCGGTTCGGAGATTTTATGCAGAGGCGAGATTTAATCCTTGACCCTTCTTGCTTTGGTTTATGTATCGAGAAGCATGGATATAGGAGAAGCTGGGCTATTT